>JALLKU010000112.1:0-50000 GCA_023373845.1 Nibea coibor
TGGAGTAAAGTTCTCTATATGCAAGACAGTGGGTTGTTTCTTCTCACAGGTACGACATGTGAGACGTTTCTTGCATTCTTTACTCATATGACCTCTGACCAAGCAGGCAAAACACAGTCCATTTTTCCTTAGCAGCTCAACTTTCTCCTTGTTGGGAATCTTTGCTATTGCTTCAGATGTTTCCATCACATGATCTCCTATACAGAAAGCACAAGGCTTGACGAAAGCATCCGTGGCTGTACGGATGCCCTCTGGCCTGTCTGCCCTTTTCTGTGCATTGATGTTCTTGTCGGTTTCTGTCTTGGGAACGACAGTCACAGCAAAGCTTTTCTTGCTGCTAGATCTCATATATGGTAAGTCTCTTTTGGATTTTCTCCCACTTGTGCTTCCAGCGGGGTCCTGGATATCCCCGAAGATGGGATCTTGAATTATTCTGGCCTGTTTTTCCATAAACAGAATAAGATCAAAGAATTTAGGTCTCTGCTGCGTTCTTTCAGTGATGTCACATACAGCAGACCGCCATTTCTCTCGAAGTTTAAATGGGAGTTTGGAAACAAGTCTTTTCATATTAGATGGTAGGTCCAGCTCTGACATGTATGGAAGGTCCTGAACTGCATTGCCACAGCCTCTTAGATAGAGGGCTTAGCTGTGAAGTGCCTTTCCGTCATCTGTACGAATTTGGTTCCAGTTTAAGGCCTTTTCAACATATGCAGATGTGACATTGAAATCATCGCCAAAATGATATTTAAGCAGACGCTTTGCTTCCTCGTAACCAGCTGTGGCGTTCATGTGAAAGCAGCTTTGCACTAGTTCTTTAGGCTGACCTACTGTATACTGTTCCAGGAAGTACAGTCTGTCCTCATTACTATCGGTTTTGTCCTCGATGTTGTGCTTAAAAGCCTTCATAAATGGTCTGAAAGTGAGAGGATCGCCGTCAAACACCAACACCTCCTTTCTTGGGAGTTTAGACTCTTTCTGCTGTATCACAAGCAGATCCGCCAAGTCTGTCTGTCTTTGTATTATGTTTATGAGATCAATGCTCGGAGCTATTTCACTTCTGGGAGTGGATTTGCCTCGTCTGTGTGGTCCATCAGATACAACAACTCTGGGTATGTGAGGGTTTGTTGTAGCCCTTGGTGGTTGCTCAGACTCTTTTGTCATTGCAGTTAGTGGTGGGTACTGGGTGTGGATCATTTTTTGTAGGGGTGTTTTAGGTATGGTTCCTATCCGTGCAAACTCCAGCTCTGCTAGACTTCCTTCTGTTTTGCCAGATGCATTTATTCGTTCCTCCATTTCTTTTCCAGATTCTGATGTTTCGTCAATTTCAAATTCCTCCAGCACCTTTAGCCTCGCATCAGCTGCAGCAATATCTGCTTCCAGGTCCAGGGACTCCATTTTTAAATCCAGCTGATGCTTCTCTATTTCCAGTTTGTGTTTTCTTTTGAGGGCTTCAGCTTTGGCCTGCAGAGCAGCTTTGTCTGCAGCAACCTTCACGCGTGCTGAAACTATAGATGAAGCTTTTGAACTTCTTGAACCTTTGGAACTTTTAGAACCTTTTAAACTCTTTGAACCAGTTTGTGAGACACTGTCCCCAACATCCACAAAAACTTGTGGATCAGGCTGAGTTTTTATCCATTGACCCACCTCAGTTAGAAAAGCATCGTAATCTGCCATTTTTGGCTCATACCAGTCCAAAGTTTCATTAATTCTCACATCTTCAGGCAACAGTTTCTGAACAGATTCATGACACCTTTTAAATTCATCCAGCAGCCTTAGAAATTCATTTGTACCTTCATTAATGTTGTCAACATCAGTACCCTCTTTCATCATTGTTTTTATTTCATTCATTTTCCGTGTGCAGTGTGAAAGTTTCCCTCTGCGAGTTGCACTGAGTGATTTGAACGCTTTCCTTCGTTGTGCAGCATCCATCTCAGTAACATCAGGTTCAGTGGCTCCGAATTCAGTTCCTTCTGCCATTGTTTCAGTTTTTATTCTCAGACGTTAATATTCGTTTGTACAGGTTTTTTCCAAGTAAACCCGACAGCTTTGTTTGAATATTCGTTAGGATTTCGGTTATTTATTTATACTCCTTAATGCGCACAGCCGTGCTTTGTTTCCGTTTCAGTCCGTTTATAGGTCATTTAAGTTACTTTATTTCCGTAAGCGTATATTTTATTTTCAGGCACCTTTCCACACTTTGTTTTGTATGTTGGATTTTATTTCCATTTGCTCGTGATATTTTCATTCATATCTTCGTATCGCTTTTAAAGTTTCCGCTTTCCGTGCAGCGATATTGATCCGTGGTGTCCTGCAGCCTATAGTTTTCAGTTATTTCATAGTTTATAGGCAGTTTATGGATTTATTTATCTGCTCGTCAAACACTTCCTTCACTTCATTTGTCACTTTTTAATGTTTGATCGTAACCAGAAAACAATGCATCCGCTCGTGTACTCACGGTACCAGTGATGTCAGATTCTGGCAGCAGTCCAAATTCAATCCGAAGACACTGACTCCGGTCTCATCCATTCATTTCCACGTTGACTGGCCTCCTTTCTTCCTTTCTGTCGTTCAGATGGGCAATTTTCAACTTCTTGTAGGAGCGGTCAGTAAATCAATGCGCACTCTGTCGTAGTGTCACAATATACATTCCTTTTATTGAGTAACGGCAACATAAATCAAACTCGTATTAAACAGAAAAAACCCGCTTAGACTCTCAAAATGCGGTTGAAAATTGTTTGCCCTTCCGCTCTCAAAACACACCCCCCTACCTGTGCTCAGGTGACATCTACATATAGAGTAACACCCTCTGACATCATCATTGCGTCCTCGTCACAATCTGTCTGTCTGGGTGGGTGTCTGTCTATCTGTCTATCGGGTTGTCTCCCTGTGTTCTCTGTATTTCTGGGTGTCTATCTGCCTGTCTGTGTCTTTCTGTATCTCTGTCTGCCTGGCTGTCTGTTTCTGTCTTATTTGATTGTGTGTTTATGTGTCTGTGTGACTGTCTGTCTGGATATCTCTCTATTTCGGTGTCTGTCTGTCTGTCTGTCTACCTGTGTCTCTGTATGTTTGTTCATCTCTGTTTGTCTGTCTGTCTGGGTTTCTGCCTGGTTGTCTAACTGTCTGCCTTGGTGACTGTCTGCCTGTCTGTATCTGTGTCTATCTGGAAGTCTTTCTCTATCTCTGTCTGGCTGGGTGTCTTTCTGTCCTAGAGTCTGTCTGTGTCTACGTCTAGGTGTTGTGTCTGTACGTCTGTATATCTGTCTGTCTGGGTGTCTGTTTGTGTCTCTGTCTGCCTGTGTCTCTGTATAGAGTATGTATATAGTCTATATAGCCTATTTGTGTCTCTGGGTGTCTGTCTTTCTGGGTGTCTGTCTTGGTGTCTATCTATTTGTATATTTCTCTATCTAAGTGCATGTTTGGGTGTCTTTCTGTCTGGGTGTCTTTCTGTGTCTCTCTCTGTCTGGGTGTCTGCCTGTCTGTGTCTCTATGTATGTTTGTCTTGGTGTCTGTTTTTCTATGTCTCTGTCTGGCTGTCTATCTGTGTCTCGGTCAGTCTGTCTGTCTGTGTCTCTGTCTGTCTGTCTGACTGTTCTGTCTGTCTATGTCTTTGTCTCGGGGTCTGTTGGCTTGGGTGTCTGTCTGTGAGTCTATCTGCCTGTGTCTCTCTATTTAGGTGTCTGTCTGTCTGGGTATCTCTCCATTTGGGTGTCTGTCTGTCTGGGTATCTCTCCATTTGGGTGTCTGTCTGTCTGGGTATCTCTCCACTTCGCCGTCTGTCTGTTTGTATCTTCTTCTGGAAGTGTTTCTCTATCTTCTCCGTCAATGTTTGATTGTGTGTGTGTGACTGTCTCTGTCTGTGTCTCTATGTATGTTTGTCTTGGTGTCTGGCCGTCTATCTGTGTCTCGGTTGGTCTGTCTGTCTGACTTTGTTCGGTCTGTCTATGTCTCTATCTGACTGTGTCTATCTGAGGGTCTGTTTGCTTGGGTGTTAATCTATGTCTCTGTGTGTCTATCCGCCTGTGTCTCTGTCTGCCTGGGTATCTCTCTATTTCGGTGTCTGTGTCTCTGTCTGTGTGTCTGTCTCATTGTCATGTTTAAGAAACCAGTCTGAGATGATTCGAGTCTATGTCTGGGTGGGTGTCTGTGTGTTTGTGTCTTTGTCTGCCTGTGTCTCTGTATGGATGTCTGTTTGTGTCTCTGGGTGTCTGTTTGCCTGGGTGTCTGCCTGGGTCTCTGTCTGCCTGGGTCTCTGTCTGCCTGGGTCTCTGTCTGCCTGGGTGTCTGTTTGTACGTCTGGGTGTGTATTTATTTGGGTGTCTGTCTGTCTGTGGCTTTTCCAGGTGTTTTTCTGTCTGGGTGTCTGTGTCCGGCTATGTTTCATTGTGTATTTATGTCTCTGTGTAACTGCCTGTCTCTGTGTGTGTCTGTGTCTCTGCCTGGGTGTCTGTCTATCTGTCTCTCTGGGTGGGTGTGTATCTGTCTGCTTGTGTCTCTGTATGTCTCTCTGTCTCTCTGTCTGTCTGTCTGTCTGTCTGTCTGTGTCTCTGTATGTCTGTGTGGGTGTCTGTCTAGGTGTGTGTCTGTCTGGCTGTGTGCCTGTATGTATATCTTTATGTATCTCTGTCTGCCTGGGTCTGTCTCAGTGCCTGTCTGTCTCTCTGACTGTCTGGGTGTGTGTCTGTTTGGGTGTCTGTCTGTCTCTGACTAGGTGTCTGTCAACGTGTATGTCTGGGTGTCTATCTGTTTGGGTTGCTTTCTGTCTGTGTCTCTGTATGCATGTTTGTCTTGGTGTCTCTTTCTCTATGTCTCTATCTGTCTGTCTGGCTGTGTCTCGGTCGGTCGGTCTGTCTGTCTGTCTCTGTCTGTCTGTGTGTCAATTTACCTGTGTCTCTGTCTGTCTGTGTATATCTGCCTGCGTCTCTGTTGGTGTGTCTGTCTGCTTGTCTCTTCTTCTGGAAGTCTTTCTCCATCTCTGTCTGTTTGGGTGTCTTTCTGTCCTTGAGTCTGTCTGTGTGTCTCTCCCCATCTGGGTGGGTGTATCTGTATATCTGTCTGTCTGGGTGGGTGTCGATTCATCTGTCTATTGGTCGGTCTGTCTATCTGCCTGTGTCTCTGTCTGTCTGTCTATCTGCCTGTGTCTCTGTTTGGGTGTCTGTCTGTCTGGGTATCTCTCTATTTGGGTGTCTATCTGTTTGGGTTGCTTTCTGTCTGTGTATGTACATTTGTCTTGGTGTCTCTTTCTCTATGTCTCTATTTGTCTGTCTAGCTGTGTTTCGGTCTGTCTGTCTCAGTGTCTGTCTGTGTCTCTGTCTGGATGTCTGACTCTGTTTCTGTCTGTCCGGGTGTCTGCCTGGCTGCATTTCTGTCTGTCTTTGTATATGTCTGTCTGTCTGTGTATTTTTGGGTATATTTCTGAATCTCTGTCTGTCTGGCTGTCCATATCTCTCTCTGTCTGGGTAGGTGTCTCTATTTCGGTGTCTGTCTGTCTGTCCATCTACCTGTGTCTCTGTATGTTTGTTTGTCTCTGTCTTGGTGGCTTGGTCTGTCTGTCTGTATCTTATTCTGGAAGTCCATCTCTGTCTGTCTGGGTGTCTTTCTGTCCTGGAGTCTGTCTGTGTCTCTCTCTCCGTCTGGGTGGGTGTCTGTGTGTCTGTATATTGGTCTATCTGCCAGTGTCTCTGTCTGTCTGTGTGTCTATATGCTTGTGTCTCTGTATGTCTGTGTGTGTTTCCGTGTGGTGTGTGTCTCTCTGTATGTTTGATTGTCTCGGTCTGTCTGTCTTTATGTCTGTCCATATGTCTTTGTCCGTCTTTCTGTGTCTCTGTCTGTCTGGTGCTGCCTGGATGTCTATCTGTCTGTCTTACTGTCTTTGTATCTGACTGCCTGTCTACGTTAAATTTTTCTGAGAGACAATAGCCATTTATGAATTACCAATTGTCATTTTATCACATATAGTATGCGTCTTCACATATACCTTTAAACATACACATGTTGCATTCCTCTCACCACATGAAACCCATCAGGAACCCAGAAGTGGCCCAGTCAATGATGGAGGAGACAAAGCAGGTCCTCAAAAGGGGACAGAGGAAAAACAACTCCTTCGGCTCTCCTATACAGGGTGGTCAACCTAAAAGAGACATGGAAACATATCTCTTTTTCTCTTTTGTGTGTTTCATCACAAATCAAGTATGAATTCATGTAACATTATAAGACACATGACATACTCAACAAATCAGAGACGTCTCAGTAGCCAAAAGGTGGTGAAGTGGAGGCAGTCAGAGAGCAAGTCCTTTAAAATGGACCGGGGAGGAACAACTCCTCAGGCTCTCACATGTCAAGTGGTGAACTGTGTCTGGGTGTCTGTCTAGGTGTCTGTCTATTTGTCTGTGTCCCTGTCTAAGTGTATGTTTGGGTGTCTGTATCTTCTTCTGGAAGTCTTTCTCTATCTCTGTCTGGCTGGCTATCTTTCTGTCCTAGAGTCTGTCTGTGTCTCTCTGTATGTTTGTCTTGGTGTCTGTTTTTCAATGTCTGTCTATATGTCTTTCTGTCTGTCAGTCTGTCTCACTCTGTTCTGTCTGTCTGTGTGTCCGTATATCTGTCTGTGTCCCTGGGTGTCTGTCTGTCTCTCTGTTTGTACGTCTAGGTGTGTTTTTATTTGGGTGTCTGTCTGTCTCGGTATCTCTCTATATGGGTATCTGTCTTGGTGTCTGTTTCTCTGTCTAAGTGTATGTTTGGGTGTCTTTCTGTCTGGGTGTCTCTCTATTTGGGTGTTTGTTTTAGTGTCTGTATCTTTCTGTATCTCTGTCTGCCTGGCTGTCTGTCTATGTCTGTCTTGGTGTCTTTCTATCTGGGTGGCTGTTTCTGTCTATGTTTGATTGTGTGTTTATGTCTCTGTGTGACTGTCTTTCCGGGTGTCTATTTGTCTGCCACTCTGTCTAAGTGTATGTTTGGGTGTCTTTCTGTCTGGGTCTCTGTCTGGGTGCCTGTCTTTCTGTGTCTATGTCTGTTTCTGTGTCTGTCTGTCTGTCTCTCTGTATGGATGTCTATCTATGTCTGTGTATGGATGTCTGTTTGTGTCTCTGGGTGTTTGTTTGGGTGTCTTTCTGTCTGGGTGTCTGTGTCTCTGTCTGTCTGTCCAGGTGTGTGTGTGTGTTTTGTGGTCTGTCTGTCTATTGTGTATCTCTGTCTGTGTCTCTGCCTGGGTGTTTGTCTCTGTCTGGGTGTCTGTCTGTGTTTGTCTTTTAGGGAGTCTATGTCTCTGTCTGTTTGGGTGTCTTTCCGTGTGGGTGTGTGTCTCTCTGTATGTTTGTTTGTCTTGGTGTCTGTTTGTCTGTGTCTCGGTCTGTCTGTCTTTATGTCTGTCCATATGTCTTTGTCTGTCTTTCTGTGTTTCTGTCTGTCTGTCTGACAGGTGCCTGGATGTCTATCTGTCCGTCATACTGTCTTTGTATCTGTCTATGTTAAATTTTTCTGAGAGACAATAGCCATTTATGAATTACCAATTGTCATGTTATCACATATAGTATAGCGTTTTCACATAAACCTTTAAACATACACATATTGCATTCCTCTCACCACATGAAACCCATCAGGAACCCAGAAGTGGCCCAGTCAATGATGGAGGAGACAAAGCAGGTCCTCAAAAGGGGACAGAGGAAAAACAAGTCCTTCGGCTCTCATATACAGGGTGGTCAACCTAAAAGAGACATGGAAACATATCTCTTTTTCTCTTTTTTGTGTGTTTCATCACAAATCAAGTATGAATTCATGTAACATTATAAGACACATGACATACTCAACAAATCAGAAACATCTCAGTAGCCAAAAGGTGGTGAAGTGGAGGCGGTCAGAGAGCAAGTCCTTTAAAATGGACCGAGGAGGAACAACTCCTCAGGCTCTCACATGTCACTGTGTCTGGGTGTCTGTCTAGGTGTCTGTCTATTTGTCTGTGTCTCTGTCTAAGTGTATGTTTGGGTGTCTTTCTGTCTGGGTGTCTGTATCTTCTTATGGATGTCTTTCTCTATGTCTGTCTGGCTGGCTATCTTTCTGTCCTAGAGACTGTGTCTCTCTGTATGTTTGTCTTGGTGTCTGTTTCTCTATGTCTGTCTATCTGTCTTTCTGTCCGTCAGTCTGTCTCACTCTGTTCTGTCTGTCTGTCTCTGTCTGTGTGTCCGTATATCTGTCTGTGTCTCTCTCTGTCTGGGAGTCTGTCTGGGTGTCTATCCAGGCGTCTGTATGTCTGTGTCTCGATATGTATGTTTGTCTTGGTGTCTGTGTCTTGATATGTACATTTGTCTTGGTGTCTGTTTTTCTATGTCTCTGTCTGTCTATCTGTGTCTCGGTTAGTCTGTCTGTCAGTCTGTCTCACTCTGTTCTGTTTGTGTGTCCGTATATCTGTCTGTGTCTCTGGGTGACTGTTTGTGTCTCTGGGTGTCTGTCTGGGTGTCTGTTTGTATGTCTGGGTGTGTCTTTATGTAAGTGTATGTTTGGGTGTCTTTCTGTCTAGGTGTCTGTCTGTCTGTATCTTCTTCTGGAAGTGTTTCTCTATCTCTGTCTGGCTGGCCATCTTTCTGTCCAAGAGTCTGTCTGTGTCTCTCTCTGTCTGGGTGTCTGTCCAGGTATTTGTATGTCTGTGTCTCTGTCTGTATGTTTGTCTTGGTGTCTGTTTGTCTGGGTGTCTGTGTTCGACTATGTTTGATTGTGTGTTTAAGTCTCTGTTTAACTGTCTGTCTGGGTATGTGTCTGTGTCTCTCTCTGGGTGACTGTCTCTCTGTCTGGGTGGGTGTGTATCTGTCTGTTTGTGTCTCTCTATGTCTGCTGTCTAGGTGTCTGTCTGTCTGTCTGTGTCTCTATCTGTCTGTGTCTCTGTCTGGTTGCCTGGGTGCCTGTCTGCGTGTGTGTCTTTATGTATCTCTGTCTGCATGGGTCTCTCTCAGTCTGTCTGTCTGTGTCTCTCTCTGTCTGGGAGTCTGTCTGGGTGTCTGTGTGTCCATATGTATGTTTGTCTTGGTGTCTATTTCTCTATGTCTCTGTCTATATGTGTCTCGGTCGGTCTGTCTGACTCTGTTCTTCCACATTTTTTCCCTGTTAATAGGGTTTTTTTGTGGGCAAGTTTTTCGAACCGAGGGTCTAAGGACAGAGGGTGTCACTCCCTGTACAGATTGTAAAGCCATCTGAGGCAAAATGTGTTTTGTGACTTTGGGCTATACAAATAAAATTTGATTTGATTTGATTTGATCTGATTTAGTTGCAAATAACTTTATACACAAGTAGCAGAGGTCAAAGTATGATAGCAAAGTGACAATTGTTGGTGTTACATCTTGCATTTTTAATATAAGAGGGGAGTCAGATTGTGACAGGTGTAAATTGTGACCCGTCAAAATCTGACTCCCCTCCTTTTTTCCTCTCTGTTAACACTAGTTACAAATAACTTTATACATAAGTAGCAGAGGTCAAAGTATGGTAGCAAAGTGAAAATGGTGGGTATTACATCTTGCATTTTTTATATAAAAGGGGAGTCAGATTGTGACAGGTGTAAATTGTGACCTGTCAAAATCTGACTGCCCTCCTTTTTTCCTCTCTGTTAAATAAGTAGCAGATTTCAAAGTATGCTAGCAAAGTGAAAATTGTTGGCGTTACATCTTGCATTTTTAATATAAGAGGGGAGTCAGATTGTGACAGGTGTAAATTGTGACCCGTCAAAATATGACTCGCCTCCTTTTTTCCTCTCTGTTAACACTAGTTGCAAATAACTTTATACATAAGTAGCAGATGTCAAAGTATGCTAGCAAAGTGAAAATTGTTGGCGTGACATCTTGCATTTTTTGATATAAGAGGGGAGTCAGATTGTGACGGGTGTAAATTGTGACTTGTCAAAATCTGACTCCCCTCCTTTTTTCCTCTCTGTTAACACTAGTTACAAATAACTGTATACATAAGTAGCAGATGTCAAAGTATGCTAGCAAAGTGAAAATTTGTGGCGCTACATCTTGCATTTTTAATATAAGAGGGGAGTCCGATTGTGACAGGTGTAAATTGTGACCTGTCAAAATCTGACTCCCCTCCTTTTTTCCTCTCTGTTAACACTAGTTAAAAATAACTTTATACATGAGTAGCAGATGTCACAGTAAGCTAGCAAAGTGACAATTGTTGGTGTTACATCTTGCATTTTTAATACAAGAGGGGAGTCAGATTGTGACGGGTGTAAATTGTGACCCGTCAAAATCTGACTCCCCTCCTTTTTTCCTCTCTGTTAACACTAGTTAAAAATAAGTTTATACATGAGTAGCAGATGTCAAAGTATACTAGCAAAGTGAAAATTGCTGGTGTTACATCTTGCATTTTTAATATAAGAGGGGAGTCAGATTGTGACAGGTGTAAATTGTGACCCGTCAAAATCTGACTGCCCTCCTTTTTTCCTCTCTGTTAAATAAGTAGCAGATGTCAAAGTATGCTAGCAAAGTGAAAATTGTTGGCGTTACATCTTGCATTTTTAATATAAGAGGGGAGTCAGATTGTGACAGGTGTAAATTGTGACCCGTCAAAATCTGACTGCCCTCCTTTTTTCCTCTCTGTTAAATAAGTAGCAGATGTCAAAGTATGCTAGCAAAGTGAAAATTGTTGGCGTTACATCTTGCATTTTTAATATAAGAGGGGAGTCAGATTGTGACAGGTGTAAATTGTGACCCGTCAAAATCTGACTCCCCTCCTTTTTTCCTCTCTGTTAACACTAGTTACAAACTAGAAAAAACCCCCAGAGACCAAATGAAGCCCCTGCGAAGACATGGCGAAAAATGCCTTCTGGGCCCCCACACTAACAACAATAATAAAGATTTGAAGAACAATAGTGTTGTTTCAGAAGTCTCACGCAATTTAACCTCATTTTCTCAACATTTTGAAGTTTTTCCCTTCGAAATCTGCCGTTTTCCCTGCAGAATTTGCCTCTTTTTTCCAGAATTTTTACACCATCCCCCTTAGAAATTTCGGCTCTTTTCCTCAGAATTTTGATTTTTTTTTTTTTCAGAAATGTCACGCAATTTTAACTTTATCTTATCTTTATCTTAATTGTATAACTATCCTACTCCCTTATCCTCATCTAACTATTGAAATGTGTACAATTTTAAATCCAGCTATGCTACTACCAAATGAAACAGAAAGTGCTAAACATGATTGTGTAGCTGAAACAACAGAAAAAGTGTTGCCAAGGGCGGATTTAACTGATGTGGCGTTACAAAATCCGGATGTAGTAATGTTCGTAGATGGATCATGTAAAAAGAACCCAGATGGGACTAACAGTAGTGGATATGCAGTAATAACTATAGATAAGGTGTTAAAATCTAGAGCACCTGCATCCCACCTCTCAGCTCAAGCAGCAGAATTGATTGCACTAACTGAGGCATGAAAATTAGGAGAAGGAAAGAGAATAACTGTCTATACTGATGCATATGCTTTTAATACCTTTCATGTTTTTGCACAACAGTGGAAAATAGAGCTATGATTACATCCACAGGTAAACCAATTTTGCATACAAATCTGATTTTAGCCTTATTAAAAGCTGAACAATTACCACTTCAGATTGCCGTATGTAAGTGTGCAGCTCACACAACAGGAATAGACTTGGTTTCACAAGGAAATCGTAAAGCAGATGAGGAAGCAAAGATAGCTGCTGCGAGACAAGATTATGAAGACATATACACAGCTGAAGAGATCACACATATTGACCATGACATCTTAAAAGACATGCAACACAGCTCACCTGAATTAGAAAAACGATCTTGGGCGAATAGGGGGGCAACATTGTCTGATAATGAGTTATGGAAATGACCAGAGGGCAAGTACATACTTCCAAAAGATTTATTTAGATTTGCAGCGGTATTGACGCATGGATTAACTCATGCATCAACAGGGGGGGGTGTATGAGCTAATAAATAAGATATATACAGCATATGGATTCCAAGGCAGATTAAGATCAAGACCAGGTACAATGCTCACTATCCATTTCATGCGATATGTATGGATTTCATAGAATAAATAAATGTGAAAATAAAAAGTACTGTCTAGTGATCATAGATTTGTACTCAAAATGGATTGAAGTTATTCCAACCACACAAAATGATGCAATAACAGCAGTTAAAGCCTTAGCAACACATATTGCACCAAGATTTGGATTTCCAGAAATCATGTATAGTGATAATGGACATTTTAGAAATGATGTAATTGCTAAATTGAGTGAACTGTTTTCCATTAAAATTAAATTTCATTGTTCTTATCATCCACAATCAGCAGGACTAGTGGAAAGAGCGAACGGCACAATCAAGGCTAAACCTAGGAAAGCCATGGACGAAACAGGAAAAGGATGGGTAACCTGTTTGCCAGCAGTAATGCTGAGTCTTCATATACAACCTAATAATACAGGACTGTCACCTTTTGAAATTTTGTATGGCAGACCTTACAGAGAACCTTTGATTAACTTCAAGGGAGATGACACAGAATTGACAGAAACAATTGTAGATTATATGAGCAAAATGTTGAAAAACAAAGAAACTATGTCTACAGTTCTCTCAGAGCCGGTCCCTGACCAAGAGATACCTGTGGAGCCAGGAGATTGGATATTTACCAAAACGCTCAAATGGAAAAATTGGAGTTCTCCGAGGTGGGAAGGTCCATTTCAAGTACTACTCGCAACACCCACAGCAGTACGTATAGCTGAGAGAACAACGTGGATACACCTGACACATTGCAAACGAGCACCGATACCTACAGATAAGTAATAAATGAAACAGTCACTTGCACCTTGCAGGTAAGATGACAGAGCATCCATGGCATCCATTCAGAAGAATGGGATGCGGAATGATGGGGTTCATAAGAATTTTAGTAATACTTTTAATAGTCATATTGATACTAATCATCCGATTCTCCGAGCAGAATGACTATGGAAAAATGACTCAGACCCAAAATAATAACTCATATCCGCTTTTCAGAGCAAACCGAGGTACTTTAATCCCTAAAGTAACTATTTATTGCAAACACTGGGAGTCTCCCTGTGTGGCTAAAATTGATTTTTGTGATGTAGCACTGTGGGGACGGACGAATCAGGAAGCCTTAGCTGGGGCAGACAAGTATCTATGTGTAACAAGGCACTTAAATGAAAAAGGAGGTGTGTGTAAGATTTTTGGAGATCTATGTTGTACCTTCATCCTTAATAACACAGCACGTGATGGCAGCATCACAAAGACACTGGAAGGACTGACCTCACTGTCAGATAATTCAGGTATCACAGATCCAATCACAAAATGGATGGAGGACATGTTTGGGAGATGGGGAAACATCTGAAAAGGTACTGATCATGTATGAAGGAATTGCAATTACTGTCCTGGTCACTTGTGGATGTTGTTGTATTCCATGTATGAGAAAACTGATCCAAAGATTGCCACACTAACGAAACAACAATTGTTCTATCAGCCTGTCTCCACAGTTGATGAGTTTGAGAGGTATGAGATGACTGAAGGACTGGGTGTGATTAGATATGAGAATGAGGACGAGTATGACGAGTGTCTCCAGCTCAGCGAGTATAGGAGTTCATCTACGCGTCCATGAGAGGAGAAGCACCTGCTGAGAATGACACACTGTTTAGTCTTTGTTCCACAGCACAATGAAGAACCTATAGAAAATCTGAATTGAATTTATAGTGTTCTGATGTAATGTATGCTTAAGAGAAAAGGACTGATGGCAAATTGTATATACATTTAAAGGCTTTTTGTTTATTTCTCATTTAGGGACAACACCCGTAGGCAGGGAAAGAGGGTCCGATGAGACGATGAGCCCGCTTTTATTTTTTTCCTTATTAGATTCATAAATGTATGTATACATTTGCGGTTATCTGAATTAATATTTTTTGCATTTATATTTTACATCTTTATGAGTGATTAAGTATACTGAAGTGATTGTAACAAGTACTAACACAAGTTAGTGGCCGCCGGGGCAGCGGGGCCGTGTGGAGAATTTTCCTGTCTAGAAAGTCATAGTATGAAACAATAAGAATGTTAAAGAACTGCCAGACAGGTTTTTCGCTCCCGCACCATCGATGATTACTTGTAACAACTATTGAACACTGATTAATTTTATTCTTATAATTATATTTTGTACCTTTCTAGAAATAGTACAAACAGGGGGGAAATGTTATAAAAATTGGGACTGCACTGCTATTTAAATGCTTACGTTTGTGTGTTCCCATATATTACATGTCTTAAGTGCAATGATGCTTTAACTTTTACAATGTTGATGTGATTTCCCATTAGTTGCATGCCTTGAGTGCACTTCCCTTTGATGTTACTGAGACTGGCAGGGTGAGGTAAAGTTTAGGAACAAAGGTACAGACACAGAGAAGAGAGGTGACATTTAAAGAGGGGGCATGTTGAAGAGTAACAGTTTGCAAGCTATATATGCAAATTGTCTGTTAACAATTGGCAATGGTTGAGACTGCCCATTTTCAGAAAAAATGTATAAGAACCAACCGTTAGAGCTCCTCAGGGAGCCCTTTTCTCTGTAATTTTATTGTTTGTTTGTTTGGTGTGTTGCACTGCGAAACGCTCCTCTTATACAAGAACAATAAATTCAACTTAAACTTTGATGCTTTGAATCCGGTCCTCCTTATTCAAGGGTTTTCTTTAAAAAATTCCTGTAACAGTGACTTTGATATTGTGACTCAGGAAAGCACGCTAGCACCCGTCTACGAGTAACGTTCATTCATTCACTCACCTTATCGTGAACATGAACTTCGCCTTATTTCCATCGTAGGATAATCAGACGAAACCAGGACGACCGCATCTAAAGTTTCCATCGACACACGCCAGCAGATCCAGCAACAGAAGCTTAAAACTTCTCCTCGGCCTCCGTCCACGAGGCGCACCTTCCCGTGATCCAAAAGCTGATCAAGAAGCGAGTCAGTCCAGCGAGCCTCGTTCAGTCTGTTTCACTCGTCAACATACAATACAACTTTAATCCACCTGTTGAATTAATCACGCCTCCCAGCTCACCTCCGTCTTCAGAACGAGAGACGAGACATCCGACGACACTCCATCGTTCCAGTTCTCCAACTCACCGCCTCGGTCGACAACTCAGGCCCGTCGCCATCTTCGCAAATACACCGGCTCCACAACACAACGTCAGCCGGTGGCAGCGGCACTACGCTTCCGTGTGGTTCTCCGACGACCAGCCTTCGCCATGTCTAACAGATAAATGTTTTTACAAATCACTTGTTACAGAAACGCTCAGTGTATCGTGGTCTTAGTTCCGTCAACAATTCAAGTTCCGGGTGACGTCGCCGCGCATTCGCTGTCAAAGGTCACCACCTCTGACCGCGCATGTAAACAGGTACGAACGCTCGTGCGTGACGTCATTACGTAGTCTTCCGCCGTCAAGTCATTTAAGTTTCAGGTTTATGTCGTCATGTGCAGGTAACGCAGGGTCAACAATACAATCAAATGTCTTTGGCGTTCCCCATCGTTTAAGGGTCAAATCACTTTCTACCAAGAGGTTGGCTACAAGCCACTCACCACGCACCATATCCGAACAAGCCCTCGCGCATGTACTCATACGCACACGTATGAGTGACGTCACCATGCATCCCTCCTGTTTAAGGGCTATTCACTTTCCATCACAAGCCGCCCACGTACGTGCGCACGCACTTATGCACGCGCACACACGCACGTAATTAGAGGGAGTGCTTTGCTCTGTAAAGTGAAGTCATCGTTGATGCAATTTACCCAGTTACCTTCAAAACGTGATCAAATAGTCACCTCACTTTGCAGACTTATCTCCACAGCCCGTGTCAAAGAAACCTACCCAAACGAACACAGACACGACTTTCTAATACTTTGAGGCTCAAATATCAGTCAACCTGAGCTGCTAATTCTCAGCGCTGAAACACGCTAAGCCGCTAACTCGCTCATAACAGTAAAACTGACACGTACGCACGCATGCACATGCATGCAAATAAAGGCAGTGCTTTGCTCCGTAATGATCGTGTGTAGTCACCGTTGACTCTTCATAAGCAACCTACCCAGTTACTTTAAAAATAAATAAATAAATACACGAATTATTATTATTATTATTATTATTATTATTATTATTCATTTCCAAAAAATCGTTATCAAACCGTTACCTCGCATTGCAGACTTCTCTCCAGATTTCATTTCAGTACCGCCCCTGCACTAAGAAACCTACCCAAACAGTAGTTGGAAGTGCACTTCTTTCTTCATACTAACTTAAGTGGCTTGTAGTAGCTCGTAAGACTGACCAGGATCGTCCAGAGAGTGCCAAGAGAACACTGAAGATAGTGAGGCTGGTGGGCAGTCACTAACTTGTGTTAGTGCTTGTTACAATCAAAGAAACAAATTAATTCAGATAACAGCAAATGTATACATACATTTATGATTCTAATAAGGAAAAAAATAAAGGTGGGCTGATCGTCTCATCAGACCCTCTTCCCCTGCCTATGGGTGTTGTCCCTAAAACGAGAAATAAACAAAAACCTTTAAATGTATATACAATTTGCCATCAGTCCTTTTCTCTTAAGCATACATTACATCAGAACACTATAACTTAATTTCAGATTTTCTATAGGTTCTTCATTGTGCTGTGGAACAAAGACTAAACAGTGTGTCATTCTCAGCAGGTGCTTCTCCTCTCATGGGCGCGTAGATTAACTCCTATACTCGCTGAGCTGGAGACACTCATCATACTCGTCCTCATTCTCATATCTAATCACACCCAGTCCTTCAGTCATCTCATACCTCTCGAACTCATCAACTGTGGAGACATGCTGATAGAACAATTGTTGTTTCGTTAGTGTGGTAGTTATCAATCTTTGTATCAGTTCTCTCATACATGGAATACAACAACATCCACAAGTGACCAGGACAGTAATTGCAATTCCTACAGACATGATCAGTACCTTTAAGATGTTTCCCCATCTCCCAAACATGTTCTCCATCCATTTTGTGATTGGATCTGTGATACCTGAATTATCTGACAGTGAGGTTAGTCCTTCCAGTGTCTTTGTGATGCTGCCATCAGGTGCTGTGTTATTTGGGATGAAGGTACAACATAGATCTCCAAAAATCTTACACACGCCTCCCTTTTCAGCCAACAGCATGTCCAAAGCTAATTTGATCTGCCAGGCCATCAGACTAGTTTTATCTATTACTTATCTGTAGGTATCGGTGCTCGTTTGCAATGTGTCAGGTGTATCCACGTTGTTCTCTCAGCTATACGTACTGCTGTGGGTGTTGAGAGTAGCACTTGAAATGGACCCTCCCACCTAGGAGAACTCCAGTTCTTCCATTTAAGCATTTTGGTAAATACCCATTCTCCTGGTTTCACAGGTATTTCCTGGTCAAGAACCAGCTCTGTGGATGAGAGAACTGTGGACATATTTTTTCAATATTTTGCTCATATAATCTATAATTGTTTCAGTCCATTCTGTGTCATCTCCCTTGAAATTAATCAAAGGTACTCTATAAGGTCCATCATACAAAATTTCGACAGTCCTGTATCATTATGTTGTATATGAAGACTCAGCATTACTGCTGGCAAACAAGTCACCTATCCTTTTCCTGTCTCTTCCATGGCTTTCCTAAGTTTAGCCTTGATAGTACCATTTGCTCTTTCCACCAGTCCTGCTGATTGTGGATGATAAGAACAATGATATTTCATTTTAATGGAAAACAGTTCACTCAATTTAGCAATTACATCATTTTTAAAATGTGGTCCATTATCACTATATATGATTTCTGGAAATCCAAATCTTGGTGCAATATGTGTTGCTAAGGCTTTAGCTACTGTTATTGCATGTGGTTGGAATAACTTCCATCCATTTTGAGTATAAGTCTATGATCACTAGACAGTACTTTTTATTTTCACATTTATTTAATTCTATAAAATCCATACATATCGTATGAAATGGATAGTGAGCATTGGGCATTTTACCCGGTCTTGGTCTTAATCTGCCTCGGGCATTCTGTTTTCCACACACTAGACATGATGCACAAAATTTTTTTTGCATAATTTTGGAATCCATATGCTGTATATATCTTATTTATTAGCTCATACATCCCCCCTGTTGACGCATAAGTTAATCCAATCAATACCGCTGCAAATCGAAATAAATTTTTTGGATGTTTGTATGTACTTGCCCTCTGGTCATTTCCATAACTAATTATCAGACAATGCTGCCCCCCTGTTCGCCCAAGATCATTTTTCTAATTCAGGTGAGCTTTGTTTCACGTCTTTTAAGATGTCATGGTCAATATGTGTGATCTCTTCAGCCGTGTATATGTCTTCATAATCTTGTCTCGCAGCAGCTATCTTTGCTTCCTCATCTGCTTTATGATTTCCTTGTGAAACCAAGTCTATTCCTGTCATGTGAGCTGCACACTTACATACGACAATCTGAAGTGGTAATTGTACAGTTTTTAATAAGGCTAAAATCAGATTTGTTGATTTACCTGTGGATGTAATCATACCTCTATTTTCCACTGTTGTGCAAAAACATCCAACATCAGTATAGACAGTTATTCTCTTTCCTTCTCCTAATTTGCATGCCTCAGTTAGTGCAATCAATTCTGCTGCTTGAGCTGAGAGGTGGGATGCAAGTGCTCTAGATTTTAACACCTTATCTATAGTTACTACTGCATATCCACTACTGACAGTCCCATCTGGGTTCTTTTTACATGATCCATCTGCAAACATCACTACATCTAGATTTTGTATCGCCACATCAGTTAAATCCGCTCTTGGCAACACTTTTTCTGTTGTTTCAGCTACACAATCATGTTTAGCACCTTCTGTTTGTTTGGTAGTAGCGTAGCTGGATTTAAAATTGTACACCTTTCAATAGTTAGATGAGGCTGAGAGAGCAGGATAGTCATACAATTAAGATGTCGAGCTGGAGACATGAAGGCTATTTTTGACTGTGTCAATAACGCGTCTACAGCATGTGACACCTTCAGTGTCAATGGATGGAACAAGACAATTGCAGCTGAACTCTGTATTGCTAAGGCTGCGGCCCGTACAGCTTGCAGACACTGTGGCATTGCTCTGGCTATTGGATCTAACTTTGACGAATAGTATGCCACGGGTCTAAGTTTTCCTCCAAAAGGTTGGGTTAACACACTGGTCATAAATCCACTTCTAGCATCACACATTTGTATAAATGGCTTCTTATAATCCGGGAGTGCTAAAACTCCTGAACCCACTAGCAATTGTTTTACTTGTACAAACGCATGTTCTCCCTCTGGAGTCCATGTGATCACATCGTTAGCTGCCATGGGTTGATCATAGATTTGAAGTGGATGTGTTACTTCAGCATAATTTGCGATCCACGCTCTACTACAGAAATTAGTCATTCCCAAAAAAGACATCATTTGTTTTTTAGTCTGTGGTTTGGGCGCATGTAATATCGCAGTTTTTTCTATTTTCATCTAGATGTTTACCTTCAAGAGAAATATTAAAACCTAGATATTTCACTACTTCTTTCCATAATCGCAATTTATTTTTGCTTACTTTGTGACGCTGTCCTGCTAAGTATTTTAAAAGAGCAACAGTGTCAGTTTTGCAATCCTGTTCATTTTCAGAGGCTAGCAAAATATCATCAACGTACAATAATAGCTGACTTCCTCTCGGGAGTGATAAGTTACTGTAGATGACATTGCCATTGAAAAGATGGTCGGATTTTCACAATATCCTTGTGGGAGTCTTGTAAATGTATACCTTTTACCTCTATACTGAAAAGCAAACCAAAATTGATCTTCTCTGTGAAATGGCATAGAGAAAAATGCATTAGCTAAATCTATCACCGTAAAATATTTAGCTTTTGAATTGAGTTCATTTAAGTGTGTGGGTCTGGTACAAAGGGAGCACGTGGTATTACTGCGGCCTTCTTTACAGGAAACAAAGGACTATTGCTATTGCATGCTGCATTTGCACACTCTCTAATAACTCCTGCACTTAGTAAATGCTGTATTATTGGTGCTATTCCTTCTTCAGCTTCTGGTTTAAGTGGATACTGTCTCTGATACTGCCTATAAGAGCTTTTTGGAGTTATTTTAACCGGTTCTACCCCCTTAATGAGTCCTACATCAGCTGACCCCTTGGACCACAACTCTTGAGGTATATTGGTTAATTCTAACTCTTCTTCAGCAGTTAAAATGTATCAATCTGTGATTGAGTCCAGGCTAGTTTTTCCACTAAGGTGTACAGACTTGACTGCTTGTGTGGCCCAGTTTAAATGGGTGCAATACACATTCAATTTAGGTGTGAATAAGTAATAAGTCCCAGTATAGGTCAGTAAGAGTTACTTTACGACTGGGCTCTTTAAAGAATTTGTCATGATATTCATTGTCTGATCCATGCCCGTGTCGAAAGTACATTGTGCAATGTAACTGTTCGGGTGTGTGCGTTTAGCCATTTTTCATCTCAGTAGAAGGAATGCAGGTTTTCTCATCTCATTAATTCTTGAGTTACACTACTTGGTCCTGTCTGAATTTAATCTAAACTATACCAGTAATTCAATGTTAATCCTTCGCGCACAAACGTTTCTACTTCGCCCTTGTCATCGCTGTCTGCTGTTTTTAAAGTTGTACGGCACGCTTTAATACCAAGACCATTTTTGTCCAGTACCACCACTATTCCTAGTTTCGTCATCAGATCCCTTTCTAAGAGGTTAACAGGACACAGTTGTGATGACACCACTGAAGCCAGTATATTTTTCTTTGTTTTAGGATCACTTATTTTTAGTGGTTTCGTCAACGGTTCAGTAGTTACATGCCCTGTGGCCGACCTAACTCTCAAACCACTATTTAGCTGCAAAGGAAAATTTGTTCCTTTTTTGCTACCTCGCACAACTGTTCTACAGGCTCCTGTATCACACAAGAAAGTTATTATTTTGCCTTGCACTTCTAGTTTTATCCATGGTTTAGTTCCTTCCTGTGATAATAAAATCTCAGCTGTCTGTAACGATAGAATCCCATCTACCTCTACGTGTGTGCATGTGTGTGTCTGCATAACCTGCTTCTGGAGTTAGTCATGCGGTGCGAACCTTTTCTCTCCTGTCCTGCCAGGGCTCCGCTCCTTCGCCTCCTCCCGCTCTCCATCCACCCCTCCTCCCTCTCCTCTTTGGAGCTCTGCAGTCTCTCGCGTAGTGTCCAAATCTTCCACAATTGTAACACACATTGTTGTCCATTCTTCTGTTCTCACCACATCCACGTCCTCTCCCCCTTCCTTGGTTGTATCAGAAGAAAAGTTCACCAGTGTTAGTATCATAACACAAAAATACATTTATACTGTACCGCTTCATCTCTTTATGAGATTGTCAACGGAGGGCCATCTCTCTCTTTCGTGGAGTGGCCTTAACCCTCTGGAAGGGGTTGTAGGGTGAATGGACGTGAGGCGGCGGAACAGTTGATGGTGCAGGCGGAGGAGGACAAGGCTGAGGCACGGGATAAGGCGAAGGATCCGGACGGAGCCCATATGGCACGTACTCGTCATCACCCTGAGGGTCTCGGGCAGAAAACAAGACAGGATATACGTTAGTTTGTTTTTCACTGCTCTGTTGAGCGTCTTTCTATTCACTTATATTTTCCTCTGTTTTCTCAATTTTCTTTCTCTGAATACCAGCCTGTCTGGCTCTAGCTTCTATCAGCCACAAGAGAACACTGAAGAGAGTGAGGGACTAGAGGCCTGGGGTCTGGTGGAAAAGCAGCTGGTGGGAATAAGAACGATTCGCTCTCCCAATACTTAGGGATATAATTCATTTCTGTAGGGATCCGATTTACTCTCCTTACGTGAATAGGAATGATTTGTGTTTTCTGAGTAAACTGTTGATTGAAAGTTTTGCAAGTGATTTGAGGGTACGAGTAAGTTTTTTTTAAAGCGTGTGGCGGGATCATTTAAAAGGACAATGGGAAGGTATTTTAGCAGAAGGTCTAAGATTGAATTTAGCGGTCGTGCAAAGTATATGTATGAGATTTGTGGTACCAAGTGTTTGTTTTTGTTAAATGTATTGTCATGTCATGTGTTGAAATAACGTTATTCTCAAATTTCCCAAAAACGGGTCGTTTGACCGGATCAGATTTGAAAAAAGCTGAAAGAGAGATTAAGTTCTCATCCAGATCAAAACAAGCGGAGAGATGAAAGCAGAAATGTAGTAGCAGTAATGCAGAATCTCAAAAAGAATTGCTTTCCGATCAAAATAAGTAGTTTTATAATAATTGAGAAAAATAAAAACACAACGCAGAGTTAAAATGATGCAATTACTAGAACAAAGGAAAAAAAACAAATTTAAAAAGTCTTTCGGAAGCAACAAAACAAACTGTAGGAGCCAAATTGGTCATTTTCTATGATGTATACATTTTTTGACATGTATAAAAAAAAACAAGTAAGAAAAAAAAAAACAAGTAACAAGTAAAAACAAGTAAAAAAACAAGTAACATGTAAGAAAAAAAAACAAATTTAAAAAGTCTTTCGGAAGCAACAAAACAAACTGTAGGAGCCAAATTGGTCATTTTCTATGATGTATACATTTTTTGACATGTATACATTTTTTTGACATGGTCATGTTCCAGAATGTTAACATGACAAGATAACAAAAATAATGATACAATACTTGCTTTATTTTATTTTTCAAGAGCATCTGGCCCTCACAGTGTCTGCCGAGAAAAATTCTGGCGCTTGGACAAATGTAGCTAATGACCTCTGCCCAAGTGGCTATCTGAGACAAACACAAAAGGTGGGTGGTTTTTAACAGTGACCTTCTTTCTTACCATCGGTGTACTTTATAGGTCTGTGTGTTTGTGTATGTGCAGGCACATGACGAGCGGACTACGAGGTAGAAGGCGGACCACGAGGTAGAAGGCGGACCGGCCCCGCATCCCATGCCACGTATCTTCCACCCAATTATCTGTAATAACTAATTACTGTTCAGAGATTTGAAAAAAGGAGGGGAGTCAGATTTTTTTGGATCACAATTTACAACTGTCAAAATCTGACTCCCCTCTTAAATTAAATATGCAAGATGTAACTCCAACCATTTTCACTCTGCTGGCTAATTGTGACCTCTGCTACTTATGTAATAACTTATTTGCAGCTAGTGTCAAGAGATTTGAAAAAAGGAGGGGAGTCATATTTTTTCGGGTCACAATTTACACTCGCCACAATCTGACTCCCCTCTTATATTCAAAATGCAAGATGTAACACCAACCATTTTCACTCTGCTGGCTTATTGTGACCTCTGCTTCTTATGAAATAACTTATATTATAATTACTGATGAGAGATTTGAAAAAAGGAGGGGAGTCAGATTTTTTTGGGTCACAATTTACACCTGTCAAAATCCGACTCCCCTCTTATATTCAAAATACAAGATGTAACACCAACCATTTTCACTCTGCTGGCTTATTGTGACCTCTGCTTCTTATGAAATAACTTATATTATAATTACTGTTAAGAGATTTGAATAAAGGAGGGGAGTTAGATTTTGACGGGTCACAATTTACACCTGTCACAATCTGTGTCTCTCTATCTCTATCACAGATTCCACTGCTACTGCAATCACTTTACCATTTATTGTAATTCATTGTAATTGTACAATATGTTTGTGTTGATTGTTCTGTACATGTGACATGCATTGCACGTCTGTCCATCCTGGAAGAGGGATCCCTCCTCTGTGGCTCTTCCTGAGGTTTCTTCCACATTTTTTCCCTGTTAAAAGGTTTTTTTGTGGGCAAGTTTTTCCTCACTCGAACCGAGGGTCTAAGGACAGAGGGTGTCACTCCCTGTACAGATTGTAAAGCCCTCTGAGGCAAAATGTGTTTTGTGACTTTGGGCTATACAAATAAAATTTGATTTGATTTGATCTTATCCTAACCTTAACCAACTCCTGGGGATCCCTAAGACTCCCTTACCAAGACAAAGACAAACAGCTAATACTGCTGAGGACCTCAAGGCCCACATGTGACTTCATGTAACCTTGTATCATGTCTGTGTGTGTGTGTTTGTGCTTTTATTATATTCCATTTAAAAGTATGTATGTGTCACTCAGAACACTACAAGAATAGAAAATTTTATAACACAGAAGACTAAGTTTGGTTGGATGAGGTACCCTCAGGCAGCACAGGTGGCAGAGGACAGTTGTCTGGTCTACCTCCTCCTCAAAATGCTCAAAAACCGAGCGGCGGCCAACCAGCTCTCTTCCACCAGCAAGGTCACGGCTTGTTTGAAGGGGAAGTATAAAAGGATTGCAGACCGAATCGGAGACGACCCCATCCTTGGCGGTCTCGCCATTCCTCTACCCAACTTGAACTCCAAGTCCATCTCGACCTTCACTGCAAAGGAGGAGAAAAGGGCCAACTACAGGGCAACAGTGATGCCAAAAGTAACGCCTCACCTGAAAGTGCTGTCGGAGACACTGTTTCCAGAGGCTCCTGCACTGCCAACATCCCTGCCACCACCAGATCGACCTCAAGTGCAGTACCAGCACCTTCATCACAAGGCTGGAAAAAGGCGTGTTGAGAAGCGGAGGTAAGTTGTCATAAGCACTTCATTTCAACTGTCAGCTATGGAAAGCAAATGGCACGCACGTCATATCAATACTCATCATTATGTGTGTTTTATGTTTTCAGGTTATTTGTTGATGAACCAAAGCCAGAACCAACTCCTGTGACCCGGCCCATTCAGCCAAAGCCTACCTCGTCCACCTACATTCATCCAAAGCCTGCTGCGTCCACCTACAAACCACCCGCGGTCTCAGCAGCACCCATACTCCTGGTTCTTCCTGCACAGCCACAGGCTCCCTCCATCATGTTTCGTGGGTCATCATGCAGTCAAAGCTTTGTACCTGTAGCACAGCCCCCTGCACCAACAATAAAGCCATACATGCCAAATAAGTCCTTGCGGCCATGTGGGGCTTGCCATGTGCATCGGTGTGGTGGAAAGACAAAGCAGCTGGAAGCATCCAGAAAATCTTTTCCTATTGCCCATCAACAAGAAAATCTACCACCTCTGGATTTGAAGATGTGGTTTATGATAGTTTTGAACACTTCAAAAGTGTGGTGGATGTAGAGCTAGAAAAGAGGAGAAACAATTAAATACCTGTGACTTACCTGTGTGATGCCACTTCTCCTGTGCCATCTGTGAGACTGTTTTAGCAAGTAGAGCTATACAGTCCGTTTATTTATATAGTTAAAAATTGCACTTTGTAGTTTAATTTAAGAATGTTCTTGTCTTTTTTTATTTATATTGTTAAAAATGCACTTTGTAGTATGTTTTTTATACAAACATGTTCTGATCCATGTCCAGTATATTGTCCAACCTGGTTCAATCTTACACAATCAGTTTAAATACTCTTTATGGTTAGTTTATGTTCAGTTAATCTGTTTGTCATACATGTCCATGTGCTGTTTGTTTATCTTTGTCTGCTCCATGTTTAACTAAATGTTAGTAAATGTTGTCTCTCTCGTATTGTCTCATCATCTCACTCGTGGCCTGAACCTTGACGTGGTGAGTGAGCTTTAAAACTAATCAGGTGGCGCAAGCATCCCGGTGGCATGTGCATCAACGATGACTTCACTTTAAAGAGCAAAGCACTCCCTTTAATTACGTGCGTGTGTGCGCGCGCATAAGTGCGTGCGCACGTACGTGGGCGGCTTGACGGCCTCTTGATGGAAAGTGAATAGCCCTTAAACAGGAGGGATGCATGGTGACGTCACTCATACGTGTGCGTGTGAGTACATGCGCGAGGGCTTGTTCGGATATGGTGCGTGGCGAGTGGCTTGTAGCCTGACCCTTAAACGATGGGGAACGCCAAAGACATTTGATTGTATTGTTGACCCTGTGTTACCTGCACATGACGAAATAAACCTGAAACTTAAATGACGGCGGAAGACTACGTAATGACGTCACGCATGAGCGTTCGTACCTGGAGAGGTGGTGACCTTTGACAGCGAATGCGCGGCGACGTCACCCGGAACTTGAATTGTTGACGGAACTAAGACCATGATACACAAAGCGTTTCTGTAACAAGTGATTTGTAAAAATACTTATCTGTTAGACATGGCGAAAGCTGGTCGTCGGAGAACCACACGGAAGCGTAGTGCCGCTGCCACCGGCTGACGTGTTGTGGAGCCGGTGTATTTGTCGACGGAGGCGGTGAGTTGGAGAACTGGAACGATGGAGTGTCGTCGGATGTCTCGTCTCTCGTTCTGAAGACGGAGGCGAGCTGGGAGGCGTGATTAATTCAACAGGTGGATTAAAGTTGTATTGTATGTTGACGAGTGAAACAGACTGAACGAGGCTCGCTGGACTGACTCGCTTCTTGAACAGCTTGTGGATCACGGAAAGAGGCGCCTTGTGGACGGAGGCCGAGGAGAAGTTTTAAGCTTCTGTTGCTGGATCTGATGGCGTGTGTAGATGGAAACTTTAGATGCGGTCGTCCTGGTTTCGTCTGATTATCCTGCGATGGAAGTGAGGCGAAGTTCATGTTCACGATAAGGTGAGTGAATGAATGAACGTTACTCGTAGACCGGTGGTAGCGTGCTTTCCTGAGTCACAATATCAAAGTCACTGTTACGGGATTTTTTAAAAGAAAACCCTTGAATAAGGAGGACCGGATTCAAAGCATCAAAGTTTAAGTTGAATTTATTGTTCTTGTACAAGAGGAGAGTTTCGCAGTGCAACACACCAAAAAAAAGGGCTCCCTGAGGAGCTCTAACGGTTGGTTCTCATACATTTTTTCTGAAAATGGACAGTCTCAACCATTGCCAATTGTTAACAGAGAATTTGCATATATAGCTTGCAAACTGTTACTCTTCAACATGCCCCCTCTCTAAATGTCACCTCTCTTCTGTGTCTGTACCTTTGTTCCTAAACTTTACCTCACCCTGCCAGTCTCAGTAACATCAAAGGGAAGTGCACTCAAGGCATGCAACTAATGGGAAATCACATCAACATTGTAAAAGTTAAAGCATCATTGCACTTAAGACATGTAATATATGGGAACACACAAACATAAGCATCTAAATAGCAGTGCAGTCCCAATTTTTTATAACATTTCCCCCCTGTTTGTACTATGTTTAGAAAGGTACAAAATATAATTCCAAGAATAAAACTAATCAGTGTTCAATAATTGTTACAAGTAATCATCGATGGTGCGGGAGCGAAAAATCTGTCTGGCAGTTCTTTAACATTCTTATTGTTTCATACTATGACTTTCTAGACAGGAAAATTCTCCACACGGCCCCGCTGCCCCGGCGGCCACTAACTTGTGTTAGTACTTGTTACTTGTTACTACACTTCAGTATACTTAATCACTCATAAAGATGTAAAATATAAATGCAAAAAAAAAAAAAAAAAAAAAAAAAAAGCGGTCTCATCAGACCCTCTTTCCCTACCTACGGGTGTTGTCCCTAAAATGAGAAATAAAAATTAAATGTATATACAATTCCATCAGTCAATGCCATCAGTCCTTTTCTCTTAAGCATACATTACATCAGAACACTATAACTTCAATTCAGATTTTCTATAGGTTCTTCATTCTGCTGTGGAACAAAGACTAAACAGTGTGTCATTTTCAGCAGGTGCTTCTCCTCTCATGGGCGCGTAGATTAACTCCTAAACTCGCTGAGCTGGAGACACTCATCATACTCGTCCTCATTCTCATATCTAATCACAACCAGTCCTTCAGTCGTCTCATACCTCTCAAACTCATCAACTGTGGAGACATGCTGATAGAACAATTGTTGTTTCGTTAGTGTGGTAGTTATCATCTTTGGATCAATTCTCTCATACATGGAATACAACAACATCCACAAGTGGCCAGGACAGTAATTGCAATTCCTACAGACATGATCGGTACCTTTTAAGATGTTTCCCCATCTCCCAAACATGTCCTCCATCCATTTTGTGATTGGATCTGTGATACCTGAATTATCTGACAGCTTGTCTGACAGTGAGGTCAGGAAGCACTTACTTTAGGAATTAAAGTACCTTGTTTTGCTCTGAAAAGCGGATATGAGTTATTATTTTGGGTCTGAGTCATTTTTCCATAGTCATTCTGCTCGGAGAATCGGGTGATTAGTATCAATATGACTAAAAGTATTACTAAAATTCTTTTGAACCCCATCATTCCGCATCCCATTCTTCTGAATGGATGCCATGGATGCTCTGTCATCTTACCTGCAAGGTGCACGTGACTGTTTCATTTATTACTTATCTGTAGGTATCGGTGCTCATTTGCAATGTGTCAGGTGTATCCACGTTGTTCTCTCAGCTATACGTACTGCTGTGGGTGTTGCGAGTAGTACTTGAAATGGACCTTCCCACCTCGGAGAACTCCAATTTTTCCATTTGAGCTTTTTGGTAAATATCCAATCTCCTGGCTCCACAGGTATCTCTTGGTCAGGGACCAGCTCTGTGGGTGAGAGAACTGTAGACATAGTTTCTTTGTTCTTCAACATTTTGCTCATATAATCTACAGTTGTTTCTGTCAATTCTGTGTCATCTCCCTTGAAGTTAATCAAAGGTACTCTGTAAGGTCTGCCATACAAAATTTCAAAAGGTGACAGTCCTGTATTATTAGGTTGTATATGAAGACTCAGCATTACTGCTGGCAAACAGGTTACCCATCCTTTTCCTGTTTCGTCCATGGCTTTCCTAGGTTTAGCCTTGATTGTGCCGTTCGCTCTTTCCACTAGTCCTGCTGATTGTGGATGATAAGAACAATGAAATTTAATTTTAATGGAAAACAGTTCACTCAATTTAGCAATTACATCATTTCTAAAATGTGGTCCATTATCACTATATATGATTTCTGGAAATCCAAATCTTGGTGCAATATGTGTTGCTAAGGCTTTAGTTACTGTTATTGCATCATTTCGTGTGGTTGGAATAACTTCATTCCATTTTGAGTATAAATCTATGATCACTAGACAGTACTTTTTATTTTCACATTTATTTATTCTATGAAATCCATATATATCGCATGAAATGGATAGTGAGCATTTTACCTGGTCTTGATCTTAATCTGCCTTGGAATCCATATGCTGTATATATCTTATTTATTAGCTCATACATCCCCCCCTGTTGATGCATGAGTCAATACCGCTGCAAATCTAAATAAATTTTTTGGAAGTATGTACTTGCCCTCTGGTCATTTCCATAACTCATTATCAGACATGATCATGATCATCAGACAATGTTGCCCCCCTATTCGCCCAAGATCGTTTTTCTAATTCAGGTGAGCTGTGTTGCATGTCTTTTAAGATGTCATGGTCAATATGTGTGATCTCTTCAGCCGTGTATATGTCTTCATAATCTTGTCTCGCAGCAGCTATCTTTGCTTCCTCATCTGCTTTACGATTTCCTTGTGAAACCAAGTCTATTCCTGTTGTGTGAGCTGCACACTTACATACGGCAATCTGAAGTGGTAATTGTACAGCTTTTAATAAGGCTAAAATCAGATTTGTATGCAAAATTGGTTTACCTGTGGATGTAATCATAGCTCTATTTTCCACTGTTGTGCAAAAACATGCAAGGCATATGCATCAGTATAGACAGTTATTCTCTTTCCTTCTCCTAATTGTCATGCCTCAGTTAGAGCAATCAATTCTGCTGCTTGAGCTGAGAGGTGGGATGCAGGTGCTCTAGATTTTAACACCTTATCTATAGTTATTACTGCATATCCACTACTGTTAGTCCCATCTGGGTTCTTTTTACATGATCCATCTACGAACATTACTACATCCGGATTTTGTAACGCCACATCAGTTAAATCCGCTCTTGGCAACACTTTTTCTGTTGTTTCAGCTATCACAATCATGTTTAGCACTTTCTGTTTCATTTGGTAGTAGCATAGCTGGATTTAAAATTGTACACATTTCAATAGTTAGATGAGGCTGAGAGAGTAGGATAGTCATACAATTAAGACGTCGAGCTGGAGACATGAAGGCTATTTTTGACTGCGTCAATAGAGCAGGGATATAAAAAGTTGGATGACCTACAATTTTCTGATGTTGAACTCAGATAAAACTGAAGTTCTTGTAATTGGACCCAAACACCACAGAAACTCTCTTTCCGGAGACTTGGCCACCTTAGACGGGACCACCCTGGCCTCCAGCTCCTCCGTAAAGAACCTTGGAGTTATTTTTGATCAGGATTTGTCCTTTAATGCCCACATAAAACAAATTTCAAAGACTGCATTCTTCCACTTACGTAACATTACCAAAATCAGACGCATCCTGTCCCAAGCAGATGTAGAAAAACTAGTCCATGCATTTGTTACTTCTAGGCTGGACTACTGTAACTCTCTATTATCAGGCTGCCCCAATAAGTCTCTTAGGACTTTGCAGCTAATTCAGAATGCTGCTGCACGTGTTCTGACAGGAACCAAGATCAGAGATCACATCTCACCCATTTTGGCTTCCTTACACTGGCTACCTGTTAAATCTAGAATAGAATTTAAAATTCTTCTCCTTACATACAAAGCTCTTCATGGCCAGGCACCATCATATTTAAAAGAGCTCATAGTTCCCTACTACCCCTCTAGACCACTGCGTTCTCAGAATGCTGGGTTCCTTGTGGTTCCCATAGTTTCCAAAAGTAGACTGGGAGCCAGAGCTTTCAGCTATCAAGCTCCTCTTCTGTGGAACAAACTACCTTTCTGGGTTCGGGAGGCAGACACGGTCACCACATTCAAGACTAGACTTAAGACTTTCCTTTTTGATAGCGCTTATAGTTAGGGCTGGCTCAGGCCTTCCCTTAGTTATGCTGCCATAGGACTAGACTACCGGGGGACCCCCCCCGCCCCCCCCCCTACTAACTAAACTTCTTCCCCGGAGTTTCTGTGCTTTCTCGTCCAGCAGGTTCTCATGGATTGTGACTGCTGCTGTGGTCTGCTGCTGACGTCCACGCCTTACTGTAAACCCTCTCTCTCTCTCTCTCTCTCTCTCTCTCTCTCTCTCTCTCTCTCTCTCAATGTAAAGCAGTTCGATAACCCTTAGAGTCCGCATAAACGGGGCCTGAGGTTTTATTGTTCTGTCAATCATTATCTCTCTCTCTCTCTCTCTATCTATCAATGTAAAGCAGTTCGATATCCCTTAGAGTCCGCATAAACGGGGCCTGAGGTTTTATTGTTCTGTCAATCATTATCTCTCTTACACCTTTTCTTTGGATATTACTAACTACACCTCTTCCCCGGAGTTTCTGTGCTTTCTCGTCCAGCAGGTTCTCATGGATCGTGGCTGCCGCCGTGGTCTGCTGCTGACGTCCACCATATTTAGCATTACATGCCATATATAGTCATTATTGCTACCATCCCCACTACAGCTTTGTTGGTTAATGACTTATTGCTGCTGTGCATCTGTGTTCCACTGCTACTGCAATCACCTCACCATTTATTGTAATTCATTGTAATTGTACAATATGTTTGTGTTGATTGTTCTGTACATGTGACATCCATTGCACGTCTGCCCGTCCTGGAAGAGGGATCCCTCCTCTGTGGCTCTTCCTGAGGTTTCTTCCACATTTTTTTTCCCTGTTAAAAGGGTTTTTTGTGGGCAAGTTTTTCCTCACTCGAACCGAGGGTCTAAGGACAGAGGGTGTCACTCCCTGTGCAGATTGTAAAGCCCTCTGAGGCAAAATGTGTTTTGTGACTTTGGGCTATACAAATAAAATTTGATTTGATTTGATTTGATTTTAGAGCGTCTACAGCATGTGACACCTTCAATGTCAATGGATGGAACAAGACAATTGCAGCTGAACTCTGTATTGCTAAGGCTGCGGCCCGTACAGCTTGCAGACACTGTGGCATTGCTCTGGCTATTGGATCTAACTTTGACGAATAGTATGCCACGGGTCTAAGTTTTCCTCCAAAAGGTTGGGTTAACACACTGGTCATAAATCCACTTCTAGCATCACACATTTGTATAAATGGCTTCTTATAATCCGGGAGTGCTAAAACTCCTGAACCCACTAGCAATTGTTTTACTTGTACAAACGCATGTTCTCCCTCTGGAGTCCATGTGATCACATCTTTAGCGGTCATGGGTTGATCATAGATAAGCATTTGAAGTGGATGTATTACTTCAGCATAATTTGCAATCCATGCTCTACAGAAATTAGTTATTCCTAAAAATGACATCTTTTTTTTTTTTTTTTTAGTCTGTGGTTTGGGTGCATGCAATATCACTGTTTTTCTATTTTCATCTAGATGTTTACCTTCACCACTTCTTTCCATAATTGCAATTTATTTTTGCTTACTTTGTGACCCTGTTCTGCTAAGTATTTTAAAAGAGCAACAGTGTCAGTTTTGCAATCCTGTTCATTTTCAGAGGCTAGCAAAATATCAATGTGCAATAACAGCTGACTTCCTCTCGGGAGTAAATTGTGATAAGTTAGATGACATTGCCATTGAAAAGATGGTCAGACTTTCATAATATCTTTGTGGGAGTCTTGTAAATGTATATCTTTTACCTCTATACTGAAAAGCAAACCAAAATTGATCTTCTTTATGAAGTGGTATAGAGAAAAATGCATTAGCTAAATCTACCACTGTAAAATATTTAGCTTTTGAATTGAGTTCATTTAACCGAGTGTGTGGGTCTGGTACCACCGCTATTCCTAGTTTCGTCATCAGATCCCTTCCTAAGAGGCTAACGGGACACCGTTGTGATGAGGCCACTGAAGCCAGTATACTTTTCTTTGTTTTAGGATCACTTTTTTTTGGTTGTTTCGTCAACGGTTCAATAGTTACATACCCTGTGGCCGACCAAACTCTCAAACCGCTATTAAGCTGCAAAGGAAAATGTCTCATGTCTCTGCCTCATCATGTGTTGCTGTACTCGTATCTGTAATGTCATCTATCTCTATATGTGTGTGTGTGTCTGCATAACCTGCTTCTGGAGTTAGTCATTCTGTGCGATCATGCGGTTTCTCTCCTGTCCTGCCAGGGCTCCGCTCCTTCGCTTCCTCCCGCTCTCCATCCTCCCCTCCTCCCTCTCCTCTTTGGAGATCTGCAGTCTCTCACGTAGTGTCTAAATCTTCCACAATTGAAACACACATCGCTGTCCATTCTTCTGTTCGCCACCTCCACATCCTCTCCCCCTTCCTTAGTTATCTCGGAAGAAAAGTTCACCAGTGTTAGTATCATAACACAAAAATGCATTTATATCTTTTTTCTTTTTTGCTTCAATTGTTTCGTCGGCATGATTTGCATAATCAATGGTTCTCTGCAATCCTTCATTTTTCCAAGCAATCAGATGTTTCTTTATGAACTGACTGATTTCTGGTCTGAATCCAATCATGAGTGCGTTCTTTAACTGCATGCTGTATGGGCTGTCATCAGCATTATTTACAGGTATTCCACTGTTTATGCGGAACACCTTTTTCATTTTTTCAACAAAAAGTGGCACCGGCTCTGCAGGTCCCTGTTTGCATTCCGACACTCTTGAGTAATTTGCCTGTCCTCTGTAGTGCGCAACCACCCTTGCCAGTAGTGGGTCTACCTGAGCAGCATAATTTGCATGACCAAATGGAATTGGCTCTTGATTCATAAGGGGGTCCCAATTTCCCCTTATTTGACACCACACTTTTGGCGCTATTGTTCTAACTGCCCTTTCTACTTCTATAGAATTTAAACCGAAGCTTTTGAAGAGTTGATTCATTTCTTGACTAAAAGCTTCACCATCCTCTTGGGGACGAATTATGGTTTTTGTTGCGTCTCTGGCATCCTGGTCTGTTGCTCTAAATACGCTCACTGTGAGTGGCTGCACTACTCCATTGACAGTTATGCCTGCCATAGGTTTTGGTAACTCAATCATGGGTGCGATGAGAGTTGTATTATTTTCATCACCATCTAAACTTATTCCTCCCTCACAACTTTGTGTCTTATTTGCATGTGCAGTGTGTCCGTATACTGTACCGCTTCGTGTCTTTAGAGGAGATTGCCAACGGGAGGGCCATCCCTTTCATGGCGTGGCGTTAACCTTTGGTAAGGGGTTGTGTGGTAAGTGGATGGGAGGCAACGGAGCAGTTGGTGGTGCAGGAGGAGGGGGACGAGCCTGAGGCATGGGATAAGGCGGAGGATCCAGACAGAGCTCATATGGCACATACTCGTCATCACCCTGAGGGTCTCGGGCAGAAAATAAGACAGGATATATGTTAGTTTGGTTTTCGCTGCTCTGTTGAGCATCTTTCTGTTTACTTTTTTTTTTTCCACCGATTTTCCTCTGTTTTCTCAATTTTCTCTGCTCCTCCTATTTTCTTTCTCTGAATACCAGCTTGTCTGGCTCTGGCTTCTATCACCCACAACTTGGCCTGTAACAGTCCATCTTTTCTTGACTTACCTTTCCTTTTCTCCTTTTCACTAATAGTTTTCACTAACTCCTCACATTCTTTTACATCTAATCTTCCTACAAAATCATACTTCTCCTGCCATCTTTTTAGATATTTAACATTATCAGGATTTAATGTTTCCATACATTTGGCATCTCCCTGACTTCTCCTACATCTGTTTGTTTACTCAGGCCTGAAGGATCAATTTTTTCAATTGTCGTTCCAAAGACATTACCCTCCAAGTCCCTGACTGAGGCACCCTGGGTCTCCCCTCTAAGTTCCCAACTGAACTGAGGTTCCTGGCCTTTTTCTGTGTGGTTGACCCCGTCACTGCCTTCTCTCTCAGCTGGTCCTGGTCTACGCCAAAACAGGGTTTTAAGAACCTTGTGGCGTTTTTTTTTCAAAGGGAAGTGCACTCAAGGCATGCAACTAATGAGATAACATCGTAAAAGTTAAAGCATCAGTGCACTTAAGACATGTAATATATGGGAACACACAAACATAAGCATCTAAATAGCAGTGCAGTCCCAAGTCACAACTTCACATCAAAGTCACAACATCAAAGTCATAACTTCAAAGTCACTAATTCACAGTGACACAATTAGCCTTCAAAGTCACAAATTCAAAGTCACACAGTGAGACTTCAAAGTCACAACATCAAAATAACACATTCAAAGTCACACAGTGAGACTTCAAAGTCACAACTTCAGAGTCACAACTTCAAACTGATGGTAATGATGATGAGAGAGAGATAGACAGACAGAATGGGAGAGAGAGAATAGGAGAGAGAATGAGGGATCCCCAGGCAGTCTAGTCCTATGGCAGCATAACTAAGGGAAGGCCTGAGCCAGGCCTAAGTATAAGCGCTCTCAAAAAGGAAGGTCTTAAGTCTGCTCTTGAAGGTGGTGACCGTGTCTGCCTCCTGAACCCAGAAAGGTAGTTTGTTCCACAGAAGTGGAGCTTGATAGCTGAAAGCTCTGGCTCCCAATCTACTTTTGGAAACTATAGGAACCACAAGGAACCCAGCATTCTGAGAGTGCAGTGGTCTAGAGGGGTAGTAACGTACTATGAGTTCTTTTAGATGTGATGGTGCCTTGCCATGAAGCGCTTTGTATGTAAGGAGAAGAATTTTAAATTCTATTCCAGATTTAACAGGTAGCTAGTGCAAGGAAGCCAAAATAGGAACGATGTCATCTCTGTTCTGGGTTCCTGTCAGAACACGTGCAGCAGCATTTTGAATTTGCTGCAAAGTCCTAAGAGATTTATTGGGGCAGCCTAATAACAAAGAGTTACAGTAGTCCAGCCTAGAAGTAACAAATGCATAGACTAGTTTTTTCCGCATCCGCTTGGGGCACGATGCGTCTGATTTTGGCAATGTTGCGTAAGTGGAAGAATGCAGTCCATGAAATTTGTTTTATATGGACATAAAAGGACAAATCCTGATCAAAAAATAAGATTCTTTATGTTGGAGCTGGAGGCCAGGGGGCTCCCGTCTAAGGTAGCCAGGTCTCCGGAAAGAGAGTTTCTGAGGTCTTTGGGTCCAATTACAAGAACTTCAGTTTTATCTGAGTTCAACATCAGAAAATTGTAGGTCATCCTACTTTTTATATCCCTAAGGCATGCTTGGAGTTTAGTAAACCGATTGGTTTCATCAGGCTTAATCGATAAATATAATTGGCTGTCATCAGCATAACAATGGAAATTAATGGAGTGATTCCTTATAATGTTCCCTAGAGGAAGCATATATAGACTGAATAGAAGTGGTCCCAGTACAGACCCTTGTGGGACTCCATGACAGACTTTGGTATGCATGGGGGATTCATCATTGACGTGAACAAACTGAGATTGATTTAAGAAATACGACTTAAACCAGCTCAGGGCGGTTCCTTTGATGCCAATTTGATGTTCCAGTCTCTGTAAAAGAATTTGATGGTCTATGGTGTCAAATGCAGCACTAAGATCTAACAGGACGAGTATAGAGATGAGTCCTTTGTCTGATGCCATTAGGAGATCGTTTGTGACTTTGACTAGTTCGGTCTCTGTTCTATGATGCACTCTAAATCCTGACTGAAAATCCTCGACTAAACTGTTCTTATGAAGAAATTCACACAGCTGATTAGCTACAGCTTTCTCAAGTAACTTAGAAAGAAATGGAAGGTTTGATATCGGTCTATAATTGGCTGAAACTGGAGACAGTGTTTTATATATATATATATATATATATATATATATATATATATATATATATATATATATATATATATAAATAAAGCTTTATTGCAGACACAGTCCATGTAACACATCATACACTATAATTAATTGCTGGTTGCCAGGTTGACAGTTGACATCGTGCATGGACGTGCAGCAGATCCAGAGCATCAATCAGCAGGCTGAGGTTCTCTTTGGCAAGGAACTTGTCCTGGAGCCCAACTTCGCTGCTCCAATGCCCATCCCTGATGAGTACGAGCACCCTGACGAGGAGGAGCTCCTTGTTGTGGAGTATGCCATGTGCCAATCCACCAGCTTCACTGCTAGGGACTACTATGTGCAGAAAGGTACAGTACTTAATCACACACTTAAACAGTATTAGAACACATGAAGCAACGTTATCCTTATTAATCCATAGTTTTTCATGCATTTTCTAGGAATGATGATGAAGATGGTATAAAGTTAACTGTTAAAAGCATGAAGCAAAGAAACCCTGGAGATTATTGAATGAATCCACAGGTGGTTGTTGTAACTACACTTTTGTGATCCATACAATTACATATTTGCAGTTGAGGAAGAGCAGTCACGTGAGGAGTCGGAGTTGGAGTCGGCTGAGGAGCAAGGTGAAGTTGAGGAGATGGCAGGCGAGGGACTTGGCGTGTCTTCAGAGTCAGAAGAGGATCCTATCGACAGCATCTGGAGGAGGAGGATAGTCCTGCTCTGCAAGATGTGCTCATGAGCCAGACTGAATCCGAGACGACCCTATCCTTGGCGGTCTCACCATTCCTCTGCCCAACTTGAACTCCAAGTCCATCTCGACCTTCACTGCAAAGGAGAAAAGGGCCAACTACAGGGCAACAGTAATGCCAAAAGTAACGGCTCACCTGAAAGTGCTGTCAGAGACACCGTTTCCAGAGGCTCCTGCGCTGCCAACATCCCTGCCACCACCAGATCGACCTCAAGTGCAGTACCAACACCTTCATCACAAGGCTGGAAAGTTGGTAAGTTGTCATAAGTACTTCATTTGGAAAAAAGAGGCAAATTCTGGGGGGGAAAATGTCAGATTTCTGAGGGAAAAAGTTCAAAATGTTGAGAAAATAAAGTTAAAATTGTGTGAGATTTCTGAAAAAATTTCAAAATTCTGAGTGAAAAAGTCAAAATTTCTAAGGGGGGCTGGTGCTAAAATTTTGATTAAAAAAAGTCAAAATTCTGGAAAAAAGGAGCAAATTCTGGGGGGAAAACAACAGATTTATGAGGGAAAAAGTTCAAAATGTTGAGAAAATAAAGTTAAAATTGCGTGAGACTTCTGAAACAAAAAATCTAAATTCTCAGGAAAAATGTCAAAATTTCTAAGGGGGGGTGGTGTCAAAATTTTGAAAAAAAAAAAGTAGAAATTCTAGAAAAAAAGAGGCCAATTCTGGGGGAACAACGTGAGATTCCTGAGGGAAAAAGTTCAAAATGTTGAGAAAATAAAGTTAAAATTGCGTGAGACTTCTGAAACAAAAAATCAAAATTCTCAGGAAAAACGTCAAAATTTCTAAGAGGGGGGTGGTGTCAAAATTTTGAAAAAAAAAAGTCAAAATTCTGGGGGAAAAATGTCAGATTTCTGAGGGAAAAAGTTCAAAATGTTGAGAAAATAAAGTTAAAATTGCGTGAGACTTCTGAAACAAAACATCAAAATTCTCAGGAAAAAAGGACAAAATTTCTAAGGGGGGGTGGTGTCAAAATTTTGAAAAAAAAAAAAAGTCAAAATTCTGGGGGAAAAACATCAGATTTCTGAGGGAAAAAGTTCAAAATGTTGAGAAAATAAAGTTAAAATTGCGTGAGACTTCTGAAACAAAACATCAAAATTCTCAGGAAAAACGACAAAATTTCTAAGGGGGGGTGGTGTCAAAATTTTGAAAAAAAAAAAAGTCAAAATTCTGGGGGAAAAACATCAGATTTCTGATGGAAATCGTTCAAAATGTTGAGAAAATGAAGTTAAAATTGCGTGAGACTTCTGAAACAAAAAATCAAAATTCTCAGGAAAAATGTCAAAATTTCTAAGGGGGGGTGGTGTCAAAATTTTGAAAAAAAAAAAAAAGTCAAAATTCTGGGGGAAAAACGTGAGATTTCTGAGGGAAATTGTTCAAAATGTTGAGAAAATGAAGTTAAAATTGCGTGAGACTTCTGAAACAAAAAATCAAAATTCTCAGGAAAAATGTCAAAATTTCTAAGGGGGGGTGGTGTCAAAATTTTGAAAAAAAAAATCAAAATTCTGGGGGAAAAACGTGAGATTTCTGAGGGAAATTGTTCAAAATGTTGAGAAAATAAAGTTAAAATTGCGTGAGACTTCTGAAACAAAAAATCAAAATTCTCAGGAAAAATGTCAAAATTTCTAAGGGGGAGTGGTGTCAAAATTTTGAGAAAAAAAAAGTCAAAATTCTGGGGGAAAAACGTCAGATTTCTGAGGGAAATTGTTCAAAATGTTGAGAAAATAAAGTTAAAATTGCGTGAGACTTCTGAAACAAAAAATCAAAATTCTCAGGAAAAATGTCAAAATTTCTAAGAGGGGGGTGGTGTCAAAATTTTGAAAAAAAAAAGTCAAAATTCTGGGGGAAAAATGTCAGATTTCTGAGGGAAAAAGTTCAAAATGTTGAGAAAATAAAGTTAAAATTGCGTGAGACTTCTGAAACAAAACATCAAAATTCTCAGGAAAAAAGGACAAAATTTCTAAGGGGGGGGGTGGTGTCAAAATTTTGAAAAAAAAAAAAAGTCAAAATTCTGGGGGAAAAACATCAGATTTCTGAGGGAAAAAGTTCAAAATGTTGAGAAAATAAAGTTAAAATTGCGTGAGACTTCTGAAACAAAACATCAAAATTCTCAGGAAAAACGACAAAATTTCTAAGGGGGGGTGGTGTCAAAATTTTGAAAAAAAAAAAAGTCAAAATTCTGGGGGAAAAACATCAGATTTCTGAGGGAAATCGTTCAAAATGTTGAGAAAATAAAGTTAAAATTGCGTGAGACTTCTGAAACAAAACATCAAAATTCTCAGGAAAAACGACAAAGTTTCTAAGGGGGGGTGGTGTCAAAATTTTGAAAAAAAAAAAAAGTCAAAATTCTGGGGGAAAAACGTCAGATTTCTGTGGGAAATTGTTCAAAATGTTGAGAAAATAAAGTTAAAATTGCGTGAGACTTCTGAAACAAAACATCAAAATTCTCAGGAAAAACGACAATTTCTAAGGGGGGGTGGTGTCAAAATTTTGAAAAAAAAAAAAGTCAAAATTCTGGGGGAAAAACGTGAGATTTCTGAGGGAAATTGTTCAAAATGTTGAGAAAATAAAGTTAAAATTGCGTGAGACTTCTGAAACAAAAAATCAAAATTCTCAGGAAAAACGTCAAAATTTCTAAGAGGGGGGTGGTGTCAAAATTTTGAAAAAAAAAAGTCAAAATTCTGGGGGAAAAATGTCAGATTTCTGAGGGAAAAAGTTCAAAATGTTGAGAAAATAAAGTTAAAATTGCGTGAGACTTCTGAAACAAAACATCAAAATTCTCAGGAAAAAAGGACAAAATTTCTAAGGGGGGGGTGGTGTCAAAATTTTGAAAAAAAAAAAAAGTCAAAATTCTGGGGGAAAAACATCAGATTTCTGAGGGAAAAAGTTCAAAATGTTGAGAAAATAAAATTAAAATTGCGTGAGACTTCTGAAACAAAACATCAAAATTCTCAGGAAAAACGACAAAATTTCTAAGGGGGGGTGGTGTCAAAATTTTGAAAAAAAAAAAAGTCAAAATTCTGGGGGAAAAACGTCAGATTTCTGAGGGAAATTGTTCAAAATGTTGAGAAAATAAAGTTAAAATTGCGTGAGACTTCTGAAACAAAACATCCAAATTCTCAGGAAAAATGTCAAAATTTCTAAGGGGGGGTGGTGTCAAAATTTTGAAAAAAAAAAAGTCAAAATTCTGGGGGAAAAAACGTCAGATTTCTGAGGGAAATTGTTCAAAATGTTGAGAAAATAAAGTTAAAATTGCGTGAGACTTCTGAAACAAAAAAATCAAAATTCTCAGGAAAAATGTCAAAATTTCTAAGGGGGGGGTGGTGTCAAAATTTAGAAAAAAAAAAAAGTCAAAATTCTGGGGGAAAAACGTGAGATTTCTGAGGGAAATTGTTCAAAATGTTGAGAAAATAAAGTTAAAATTGCGTGAGACTTCTGAAACAAAAAATCAAAATTCTCAGGAAAAATGTCAAAATTTCTAAGGGGGGGTGGTGTCAAAATTTTGAAAAAAAAAAGTCAAAATTCTGCGGGAAAAACGTGAGCTTTCTGATGGAAATCGTTCAAAATGTTGAGAAAATGAAGTTAAAATTGCGTGAGACTTCTGAAACAAAACATCAAAATTCTCAGGAAAAACGACAAAGTTTCTAAGGGGGGGTGGTGTCAAAATTTTGAAAAAAAAAAAAGTCAAAATTCTGGGGGAAAAACGTGAGATTTCTGAGGGAAATTGTTCAAAATGTTGAGAAAATAAAGTTAAATTTGCGTGAGACTTCTGAAACAAAAAATCAAAATTCTCAGGAAAAATGTCAAAATTTCTAAGGGGGGGTGGTGTCAAAATCTTGAAAAAAAAAAAAGTCAAAATTCTAGAAAAAAGAGGCCAATTCTAGGGGAAAAACTTGAGATTCCTGAGGGAAAAAGTTCAAAATGTTGAGAAAATAAAGTTAAAATTGCGTGAGACTTCTGAAACAAAACATCAAAATTCTCAGGAAAAACGACAATTTCTAAGGGGGGGTGGTGTCAAAATTAAAAAAAAAAAAAAAAAAAAGTCAAAATTCTGGGGGAAAAACGTGAGATTTCTGAGGGAAATTGTTCAAAATGTTGAGAAAATAAAGTTAAAATTGTGTGAGACTTCTGAAACAAAAAATCAAAATTCTCAGGAAAAATGTCAAAATTTCTAAGGGGGGGTGGTGTCAAAATTTAGAAAAAAAAAAAAGTCAAAATTCTGGGGGAAAAACGTGAGATTTCTGAGGGAAATTGTTCAAAATGTTGAGAAAATAAAGTTAAAATTGCGTGAGACTTCTGAAACAAAACATCAAAATTCTCAGGAAAAATGTCAATTTCTAAGGGGGGGTGGTGTCAAAATTTTGAAAAAAAAAAAAGTCAAAATTCTGGGGTAAAAACGTCAGATTTCTGAGGGAAATTGTTAAAAATGTTGAGAAAATAAAGTTAAAATTGCGTGAGACTTCTGAAACAAAACATCAAAATTCTCAGGAAAAACGACAAAGTTTCTAAGGGGGGGTGGTGTCAAAATTTTGCAAAAAAAAAAAAGTCAAAATTCTGGGGGAAAAACGTCAGATTTCTGAGGGAAATTGTTCAAAATGTTGAAAAAATGAAGTTAAAATTGCGTGAGACTTCTGAAACAAAAAATCTAAATTCTCAGGAAAAATGTCAAAATTTCTAAGGGGGGGTGGTGTCAAAATTTTGAAAAAAAAAAGTCAAAATTCTGGGGGAAAAACGTGAGATTTCTGAGGCAAATTGTTCAAAATGTTGAGAAAATAAAGTTAAAATTGCGTGAGACTTCTGAAACAAAAAATCAAAATTCTCACAAAAAATGTCAAAATTTCTAAGGGGGGGTTGTGTCAAAATTTTGAAAAAAAAAAAAGTCAAAATTCTGGGGGAAAAACGTGAGATTTCTGAGGGAAATTGTTCAAAATGTTGAGAAAATAAAGTTAAAATTGCGTGAGACTTCTGAAACAAAAAATCAAAATTCTCAGGAAAAATGTCAAAGTTTCTAAGGGGGCGTGGTGTCAAAATTTTGAAAAAAAAAAAAAGTCAAAATTCTAGAAAAAAGAGGCCAATTCTGGTGGAACAATGTGAGATTCCTGAGGGAAAAAGTTCAAAATGTTGAGAAAATAAAGTTAAAATTGCGTGAGACTTCTGAAACAAAAAATCAAAATTCTCAGGAAAAATGTCAAAATTTCTAAGGGGGGGTGGTGTCAAAATTTTGAGAAAAAAAAAGTCAAAATTCTGGGGGAAAAATGTCAGATTTCTGAGGGAAATTGTTCAAAATGTTGAGAAAATAAAGTTAAAATTGCGTGAGACTTCTGAAACAAAAAATCAAAATTCTCAGGAAAAATGTCAAAGTTTCTAAGGGGGGTGGTGTCAAAATTTTGAAAAAAAAAAAAAAGTCAAAATTCTAGGAAAAAGAGGCCAATTCTGGGGGAACAATGTGAGATTCCTGAGGGAAAAAGTTCAAAATGTTGAGAAAATAAAGTTAAAATTGCGTGAGACTTCTGAAACAAAAAATCAAAATTCTCAGGAAAAATGTCAAAATTTCTAAGGGGGGGTGGTGTCAAAATTTTGAAAAAAAAAAAAGTCAAAATTCTAGAAAAAAGAGGCCAATTCTGGGGGAACAATGTGAGATTCCTGAGGGAAAAAGTTCAAAATGTTGAGAAAATAAAGTTAAAATTGCGTGAGACTTCTGGAACAAAACATCCAAATTCTCAGGAAATACGTCAAAATTTCTAAGGGGGGTGGTGTCAAAATTTTGAAAAAAAAAAAAGTCAAAATTCTGGGTGAAAAACGTCAGATTTCTGAGGGAAATTGTTCAAAATGTTGAAAAAATGAAGTTAAAATTGCGTGAGACTTCTGAAACAAAAAATCTAAATTCTCAGGAAAAATGTCAAAATTTCTAAGGGGGGGTGGTGTCAAAATGTTGAAAAAAAAAAGTCAAAATTCTGGGGGAAAAACGTGAGATTTCTGAGGCAAATTGTTCAAAATGTTGAGAAAATAAAGTTAAAATTGCGTGAGACTTCTGAAACAAAAAATCAAAATTCTCACAAAAAATGTCAAAATTTCTAAGGGGGGGTTGTGTCAAAATTTTGAAAAAAAAAAAAGTCAAAATTCTGGGGGAAAAACGTCAGATTTCTGAGGGAAATTGTTCAAAATGTTGAGAAAATAAAGTTAAAATTGCGTGAGACTTCTGAAACAAAAAATCAAAATTCTCAGGAAAAATGTCAAAGTTTCTAAGGGGGCGTGGTGTCAAAATTTTGAAAAAAAAAAAAAAGTCAAAATTCTAGAAAAAAGAGGCCAATTCTGGTGGAACAATGTGAGATTCCTGAGGGGAAAAGTTCAAAATGTTGAGAAAATAAAGTTAAAATTGCGTGAGACTTCTGAAACAAAAAATCAAAATTCTCAGGAAAAATGTCAAAATTTCTAAGGGGGGGTGGTGTCAAAATTTTGAGAAAAAAAAAGTCAAAATTCTGGGGGAAAAATGTCAGATTTCTGAGGGAAATTGTTCAAAATGTTGAGAAAATAAAGTTAAAATTGCGTGAGACTTCTGAAACAAAAAATCAAAATTCTCAGGAAAAATGTCAAAGTTTCTAAGGGGGGTGGTGTCAAAATTTTGAAAAAAAAAAAAAAAAGTCAAAATTCTAGGAAAAAGAGGCCAATTCTGGGGGAACAATGTGAGATTCCTGAGGGAAAAAGTTCAAAATGTTGAGAAAATAAAGTTAAAATTGCGTGAGACTTCTGAAACAAAAAATCAAAATTCTCAGGAAAAATGTCAAAATTTCTAAGGGGGGGTGGTGTCAAAATTTTGAAAAAAAAAAAAAGTCAAAATTCTGGGGGAAAAAAGTCAGATTTCTGAGGGAAATTGTTCAAAATGTTGAGAAAATAAAGTTAAAATTGCATGAGACTTCTGAAACAAAACATCCAAATTCTCAGGAAAAACGTCAAAATTTCTAAGGGGGGTGGTGTCAAAATTTTGAAAAAAAAAAAAAGTCAAAATTCTAGAAAAAAGAAGCCAATTCTGGGGGAAAAACTTCAGATTCCTGAGGGAAAAAAGTTCAAAATGTTGAGAAAATAAAGTTAAAATTGCGTGAGACTTCTGAAACAAAAAATCAAAATTCTCAGGAAAAATGTCAAAATTTCTAAGGGGGGGTGGTGTCAAAATTTTGAGAAAAAAAAAAGTCAAAATTCTGGGGGAAAAACGTCAGATTTCTGAGGGAAATTGTTCAAAATGTTGAGAAAATAAAGTTAAAATTGCGTGAGACTTCTGAAACAAAAAATCACAATTCTCAGGAAAAATGTCAAAATTTCTAAGGGGGGGTGGTGTCAAAATTTTGAAAAAAAAAAAAAAAGTCAAAATTCTAGAAAAAAGAGGCCAATTCTGGTGGAACAATGTGAGATTCCTGAGGGAAAAAGTTCAAAATGTTGAGAAAATAAAGTTAAAATTGCGTGAGACTTCTGAAACAAAAATTCAAAATTCTCAGGAGAAATGTCAAAATTTCTAAGGGGGGGTGGTGTCAAAATTTTGAAAAAAAAAAGTCAAAATTCTGGGGGAAAAACGTCAGATTTCTGAGGGAAATTGTTCAAAATGTTGAGAAAATAAAGTTAAAATTGCGTGAGACTTCTGAAACAAAACATCCAAATTCTCAGGTAAAACGACAAAATTTCTAAGGGAGGGGTGGTGTCAAAATCTTGAAAAAAAAAAAAGTCAAAAATCTAGAAAAAAGAGGCCAATTCTGGGGGAAAAACTTGAGATTCCTGAGGGAAAAAAGTTCAAAATGTTGAGAAAATAAAGTTAAAATTGCGTGAGACTTCTGAAACAAAAAATCAAAATTCTCACGAAAAATGTCAAAATTTCTAAGGGGGGGTGGTGTCAAAATTTTGAGAAAAAAAAAGTCAAAATTCTGGGGGAAAAATGTCAGATTTCTGAGGGAAATTGTTCAAAATGTTGAGAAAATAAAGTTAAAATTGCGTGAGACTTCTGAAACAAAAAATCAAAATTGTCAGGAAAAATGTCAAAATTTCTAAGGGGGGGTGGTGTCAAAATTTTGAAAAAAAAAAAAAAGTCAAAATTCTGGGTGAAAAACGTCAGATTTCTGAGGGAAATTGTTCAAAATGTTGAGAAAATAAAGTTAAAATTGCGTCAGACTTCTGAAACAAAAAATCAAAATTCTCAGGAAAAATGTCAAAATTTCTAAGGGGGGGTGGTGTCAAAATCTTGAAAAAAAAAAAAGTCAAAATTCTAGAAAAAAGAGGCCAATTCTGGGGGAAAAACTTGAGATTCCTGAGGGAAAAAAGTTCAAAATGTTGACAAAATAAAGTTAAAATTGCGTGAGACTTCTGAAACAAAACATCCAAATTCTCAGGAAAAACGTCAAAATTTCTAAGGGGGGTGGTGTCAAAATTTTGAAAAAAAAAAAAGTCAAAATTCTGGGGGAAAAACGTCAGATTTCTGAGGGAAATTGTTCAAAATGTTGAGAAAATAAAGTTAAAATTGCGTGAGACTTCTGGAACAAAACATCAAAATTCTCAAGAAAAACAACAAAATTTCTAAGGGGGGGTGGTGTCAAAATTTTGAAAAAAAAAAAGTAAAAATTCTGGGGGAAAAACGTCAGATTTCTGAGGGAAATCGTTCAAAATGTTGACAAAATAAAGTTAAAATTGCGTGAGACTTCTGAAACAAAAAATCAAAATTCTCAGGAAAAATGTCAAAATTTCTAAGGGGGGGTGGTGTCAAAATTTTGAAAAAAAAAAAAGTCAAAATTCTAGAAAAAAAGAGGCCAATTCTGGGTGAACAATGTGAGATTCCTGAGGGAAAAAGTTCAAAATGTTGACAAAATAAAGTTAAAATTGCGTGAGACTTCTGAAACAAAAAATCAAAATTCTCAGGAAAAACATCAAAATTTCTAAGGGGGGGTGGTGTCAAAATTGTGAAAAAAAAAAAAAAAAAAGTCAAAATTCTGGGGGAAAAACGTCAATTTCTAAGGAGGGGTGGTGTCAAAATTTTGAAAAAAAAAAGGTCAAAATTCTGGGGGAAAACGTCAGATTTCTGAGGGAAAAAGTTCAAAATGTTGAGAAAATAAAGTTAAAATTGGCACGCTTTAATACCAAGACCATTTTTGTCCAGTACCACCACTATTACTAGTTTCGTCATCAGATCCCTTTCTAAGAGGTTAACAGGACACAGTTGTGATGACGCCACTGAAGCCAGTATATTTTTCTTTGTTTTAGGATCACTTATTTTTCGTGGTTTCGTCAACGGTTCAGTAGTTACATGCCCTGTGGCCAACCTAACTCTCAAACCACTATTTAGCTGCAAAGGAAAATTTGTTCCTTTTTTGCTACCTCGTACAACTGTTCTACAGGCTCCTGTATCACACAAGAAAGTTATTATTTTGCCTTGCACTTCTAGTTTTATCCATGGTTTAGTTCCTTCCTGTGATAATAAAATCTCAGCTGTCTGTAACGATAGAATCCCATCTACCTCTACGTGTGTGCATGTGTGTGTCTGCATAACCTGCTTCTGGAGTTAGTCATGCGGTGCGATCCTTTTCTCTCCTGTCCTGCCAGGGCTCCGCTCCTTCGCCTCCTCCCGCTCTCCATCCACCCCTCCTCCCTCTCCTCTTTGGAGCTCTGCAGTCTCTCGCGTAGTGTCCAAATCTTCCACAATTGTAACACACATTGTTGTCCATTCTTCTGTTCTCACCACCTCCATGTCCTCTCCCCCTTCCTTGGTTGTATCGGAAGAAAAGTTCACCAGTGTTAGTATCATAACACAAAAATACATTTATACTGTACCGCTTCATCTCTTTATGAGATTGTCAACGGAGGGCCATCTCTCTCTTTCGTGGAGTGGCCTTAACCCTCTGGAAGGGGTTGTAGGGTGAATGGACGTGAGGCGGTGGAACAGTTGATGGTGCAGGCGGAGGAAGACAAGGCTGAGGCACGGGATAAGGCGAAGGATCCGGACGGAGCCCATATGGCACGTACTCGTCATCACCCTGAGGGTCTCGGGCAGAAAACAAGACAGGATATACGTTAGTTTGTTTTTCACTGCTCTGTTGAGCGTCTTTCTATTCACTTATATTTTCCTCTGTTTTCTCAATTTTCTTTCTCTGAATACCAGCCTGTCTGGCTCTAGCTTCTATCAGCCACAAGAGAACACTGAAGAGAGTGAGGGACTAGAGGCCTGGGGTCTGGTGGAAAAGCAGCTGGTGGGAATAAGAACGATTCGCTCACCCAATACTTAGGGATATAATTCATTTCTGTAGGGATTGTTGTGGTCCAACTTACCACCCCGGATCCTGTGATCAAGCTGCTGTGAGATAGAGCAAACTATGTGAGGAAAATAAAACACAAGACCCAGTCTTTGTGTTCACCTTTGCAAAGGGAGAACCCAGCTCAGACTCCGCAGTCTGTTTACCATGGACCCCGCTGAGTTCTGCCCGTTTACACATTAGGCTTGTTTTTATTAACACACATCAGTGGGCCGTCTTACATGTAAGCGTCATACATCCTTACATACTTACATCATGATTAACATGGTTGTTTTCAAAGTTGAGAGAAAGTCCTAGCAGATACCTCTCGTTAACATGATTTACCTAAGACTCCCTCTTTCCACTCTTGACCTGGTCAAGGGTGATAGAAAGGTCATCCTGATTAGCCCTAAAGATAGTCTGCAGTTTATAGGTTGCACACAACTGCTATATTGTTACACTCGTGAGTACATGATTAATATAGCATATACTAAATGATTTCATTGTATTTCTCCACAATTCCCCCTTTTGAACTCCTTTAGGAGTTCAATAAAAATCAAACGATATAATTGTTCCTTCTGAGGTCGTGAGAGATCTCTCAAGATTATTAATTACATTTCTGAGTCTACATATCTTATGTCCAATTCATCCTAGACATGGCCCACATAAACACCACAAGAATGAGTAACCAGCAGGTAATGCACAGATGCAAACCTGCTGTACTCATCCAGTCTACTGAGATGTCTTCTTTCTTGAGGTGGTAGCTTGGCACACTACATGTAGGAGAGGAGCGCTATTTCACCTCCTCCCTGCTGGAGCTCTTCTTTCTTCAGACTCCAGGGGTAGACTGCCCTGGAGCCTTGGATCGCTGCCAGGGGATTATTCTGCCCCTTTGTCGGCAGGATCTTTCTCCGAGTCAGCCGACTCGGTGCTCTTTTCTTGGAGATCCTTCTGGATGTCGGTCAAGGAGCGTTGTGGCTCCTCAGCTGCAGCACACTGGCTCCAATGAAACCAGGTGTCTCCTTTTCCTTTCAGGCGTACCGCGTGGGTTGTTCTTTCAGTCACCTGAAATGGGCCGGTCCAGCGTGGTTCTGACCACTTCCTTTTGATGACACGAAGCAGCACCCACTCTGCCTCTGGAAGTGTTGTGTCTTTTCCTGCGTTCTGCCGGTCCTTCACCTGTTTGGCAAACACAGACACCAAGCCTTGCAGCTCGTGGAAATAAGCTTTAGCAGTTAAATTCTGATCATCATTTTGAACCAGAGGGAGTTTGGAATGCGGTCAGGGGAATGCTCTCCCTGTTTGCAACTCATGTGGGGTAAATCCTGTGGAGTGATTTACTGAGCTCCTAACTGACATTAGAGCTAGAGGTAGGGCATCCAGCCAATTCATTTTGGTCTGTGCACAGATTTTAGCCAATTTGTTTTTAACCGTTTGGTTCATTCTTTCCACCTTGCCCTGTGATTGAGGATGATACACTGTTCCAAAAGAGTGTTTTAGCCCCAACATTGCCTCCACCTGTTGGAGGTCTTGATTCTTGAAATGAGTACCGTTATCTAATCTAATTTTTTCTGGGAATCCATACCTTGGGATGTATTGATTTACCAGGAATTTTATTACTGATTTACCATCTTCTTTCTTTGTGGGCCAGGCTTCTGGCCATCCTGTGTATGCATCTATACACATCAATACATATCTGTACCCTCTGACTGAGTCTATCATATCTGTATAGTCTATGATAATCTCTTTTCCTGGTTTTACTTCCAGTGGATACTTTCCTAGTTCTGGTTTAATGGTGGGTCTGGTGTTAAACTTGGTACATTGTTCACAGGTCTTAGTCAGATGTTGTGCCATGTCTTTAAGAAAAGGGTGCCACCAATGGTCAAGATTTCTTAGCATTTGTGCTACACCTACATGTCCCACCCCGTGTGCTTCTTCCATAGCTGTCTGTCTCAATCCTGGGGGTAGGATAGGTCTACCATCTGGTCCCCTCCAAAGTCCGTCCATCTGTGTGGCACCTCTCGCTTTCCACAGAGTTTTCTCTTGAGGAGACGCTCTGCTTTGTAGTTTGATCAGTCCATCTATGTTTGTTGTAGGTTGCATTTCAGTCTCTGAACACATGAGTATCATCTTGTCCAGGTACCCTGCAGTCTGCTTTGCTACTTGGTCAGCTGCGTTATTTCCTTTGGTCACCTTATCTGTCCCTGTGTTATATCCCTTACACTTTATTACAGCAACTTTCTTTGGGAGTAGCAATGCTTCAGCTAGCTCTTTCATCTCAGCCTCATGCCTGATGGGTTTATTATCTGCGGTCAAAAAGCCTATTCTCATCCATTGCCCTAATTCAACATGTACTGCTCCTGCTGCATATGCTGAGTCTGTGTAGATGTTCACTTCCTG
>JALLKU010000113.1:0-25000 GCA_023373845.1 Nibea coibor
TTCCCCCAACTATAAAACTTTATTGTGAAATATATATATATATATATATATATATATATATATATATATATATATATATATATATATAATGATTTATATCATCTTAATTTACATATTAGACATCACATGACGCTGCTAATATTTAACAAGTGATCCAGCTATGTAATGCAGGTACTGTTTTCTGTCTACAGACGAGCATAAATCCAGCCCTGTGCTTTGGTTGGTAAGTAGAAATATTATTGTTATTCTTATTGTTGTTATTTGTAATTCATATATAATATAGACACTATCCTTCTTGGGCCCTTTCATTTTGTTTTGGAAATGTGTTAATTACACTTTTTATACTATGAACAATTTTTTTCTTTGTAATTTAGTAAATTAATTAACTGACCTCCATCACCTCTCCTTCCACTGTAAGCAGTCCCTGTGGGGTCAATGTGTGGGGGCTGGCCTAAGCAGCTGTAGGGGCACTGAGAGGAAAAATTGCATTCCTTTCACAATATTAATAAAATATTGTTAGGACTCCCACTCAAGGAGAAATCTGTCATAAAATGTGTAAAAGGTGTTTCCAGAACCTCTCAAATGCAATTTGTTGAATTGGCGACGTGGTTTTTATTTTCCACTGCGTTGATTTCCTCAATGAGTCCCAGGACTCCGATGTGTACAATGGGTGGTCAGGGGGTGAATGTCCAGCCTGGTTGAAATAATCTTTCTCAATGCCATTTTAAATTGAACAAATACAGTAAAAGTTATGTTAACACAGTAAATGCATATGCATTATAATTTTGCTGATACTACACTAATATTTTGTTAGTTTAGAGTTTAGAATGTCTTGTTGCTGTTTCATGTCTCATCTCAATTATGGAATTGCTCAATATTGACAAGATATAAAGTACTGTGACTTTTTCATTGTGTCTTTGAAACACTACTTATTGCATACAGTATACCCGCAGGTGACTGTAGTAATATACATTATTATAATATCACAATTTATTTTAAGTATTTAGGTGGCACAAATCCAAGATTGATAAGAAATGAGGAAATACAGATCGATTCTCTAAGTAGTATTGCAATGAGCTGTGCCGTGCTATTTTTCTGCAATAGAACCTAATGTCTTTTTTTGTCTATCAACTCTTGTGGCCTCCTGCTTCCGGTCTCTGATGGTCTGAATCACTGTTGGTGATTGTGCAGTAAGTTTACACACACATGAATGAATGAAATGCCATGGGTGTTTCTTGTACACAGTCAATAAAGTGGTAGACATACACTGATGTTGCTTAATCAGATTTCTTATTAGTGCCGAGTGCCTGCGACACGAGGCAACTACTGCTCTTCTGTGTGTTTCAACACACCACACATACACACACACACACACACACACCTAACTTTTCTAATTTTGTACTACAGAAATAAAAATTATGTCACCAGATTCGGTTCATTTAGGACATTACTACTACACTGACCTCATACAAACCTTTTACAAGCCGTCTACGATGAGCTAACGCGCTAGCTGCTCATTGTATGTGTTACTGTCTGTCAGTTATTAGCCACTAACTGACAGACAGTAACACAGACAGAGAAACTGGCCGACACAGACAAGCACAGAGACAGACAAGACGAACACACCACACACACACACACACACACACACACACACACACACACCTACACCTAACAACTTCCTACAGTACAACAAATTTTGTACTACAGAAATAAAAATTATATCACTAGATTCAGCTCATTTAGCTTTAGCAGCATATGCTAAAATTAGTGGCTAGCGCATCATGCTACTTGCTAACATTAGCAGCTAATGCTAATTTTTAGTGGCTAAAAATTTGTCGTAGCAGTAGCATGTCAGGAGTTAGCATGTTAGCATTAGCATGTTAGCATTATCATGTATTTAATTTTTAGTGGCTAAAAAGTATGCTCATTGCTAACATTAGCAGCATAGGCTAAAATTAGTAGCTAGCGCATCATGCTAATTGCTAACATGAGTGGCTGTTGCTAAAATTAGTGGTTTCAGCATTAGTGGTTGGTGGTTTCAGCGTTAGCGCTAGCCATGAACTGACAGACAGTAACACAGACACATAGACCGACACAGACAAGCACACACACAGAGACAGACAAGACAAACACACCACACACACACACACCTAACAACTTCCACAAATTTTGTACTACAGAAATAAAAATTATATCACTAGATTCAGCTCATTTAGGACATTACTGATATATTGACCTTACACAAACCTTCTGCACATGAGCAGCTAGTGTGTTAGTGGTAGCTGCTCATTGTATAAAAGACATGACATTTGCTAACATTTGCAGCTGATGCTAGAATTAGTGGCTAGCGCATAAACAAACATGTTAAATATTACTATTTGAGATGTGCTTTTTCACTACAGAACCCCGGCAACAGCCCACTCTGCACTTTCAAAATCCCCGCAGGAATTTTCTAGTATTGAAACAACTATCTAACATATGCTTTCTGTTTTGTCTTACAGGTGTCCTGCGGTCCAGTAGTCCAGTTTCTCTCTTGTCCCCTATCAATTTGAAATTCTCTCTAACTCTCTATACCATCTCCTCTTTACACTCTGTCTAATATATGAAAAAGCTCTCTCTAACTTTCTATACGTCTCCTCTTTACACTCTGTCTAATATATGAAAAAGCTCTCTCTAACTGTCTATACCGTCTCCTCTTTACACTCTGTCTAATATATGAAAAAGCTCTCTCTAACTGTCTATACCGTCTCCTCTTTACACTCTGTCTAACATATCAAAAAGCTCTCTCTAACTGTCTATACCGTCTCCTCTTTACACTCTGTCTAACATATGAAAAGAAACTCTATCTTTCTGTCCGGCTCTATCTATTCTAAAGCCTGAAAACTCTATCTTTCTATCCCGCTCTGTCTATTTGAAAAATACTTGAAATATACCTGAAAAAACCCTGAAATATACAAACCCAAAAAACCTCATTGAAACCTCATCAATCTTTGTTTTGGATTCTGAGCTTCTTCGCTCATATTCTGCCTCTCCTGTCTCTCTCTCTCACACAAGGCATTTATCAAATATTCATATATTTGGATACATTCAATTTCATACAATTTATCACAATTGACTTTCATTACAAAATTGCAAAGACATAAGAAAACATAGATAATATATTAAATATTTTGTCACTTTGACCACAAACATTGTAACGTAACTGTAAATTCTCTAACACATAACTTGTTAAGTATATAATTTAACACTCGAGAGAAAACTATACACAAGATAGCATACATAACATTCATATTCATACTCATATATTGTTCCTGAACTTTGTTGCTGTGGAGACCTGTAGGAAGGTTTGTTTTCATTCCAAATATCTACACACTTGAGTGGATAAAATCATTTTCTTTATTTGAATTTTGTAAGTATATAAGTGTAAAATACCACGAAATACATTGCATTAATTATCAATTATTTTACATTGACTGCACTGTCATTTTTTTTCATCACTATTATTGTGTCTAATATCTTGATTTTAAGCAAAACAACAATGCCGAGGAAAAATAAGAGGTCCCAAGCTGGAAAACTGCGCTGGCAGAAGTTTCGTGAGTTTCACTGTGCTTCAACAACTGAACAAGCAGAATGTGTTGGTCCCCAGAACAGTGGAGAAGTAAAGATGTCTGTGACTTCTAATGCAACTGTGAAACAGGTATATCAACTCAATGCACCACATGTACCACAGGTATCATATGCTGACATTGTAAAGACAGGACATCTCAGTGATGATCATTGTGTGGCAGGGCCTTCTAATCCTGATTGTGTGAACATTAGAGAACAGACTTCTATCAGACAAGCATCATATGCTGACATTGTAAAGACAGGACTTATCAGTGATGACCAGTGTGTGGCAGGGCCTTCTAATCCTGACTATGTGAACTTCAGAGATCAGCCTTCTGAACAGTATGTCTGTGCATCCCGCAGCCAGGCTTCTGTTAAATATGGCAAATCAAGAAATCAGCAGTGTACTTGTAACTCACTAACTTTCCTTGCATTCTTAAATGAGAATGAACACCTAAACAGAGCAGACCTTGACCTAGTTTTAGACAAGGGTAACTTCATGTATAATGAAGCCAGGAAAAAGTTCCCTAAGCACATCCATTTGACAACAGATGAGCTTCCTGACACCGTTCCTTCTCGTACATGTATTCAATATGTAGACATGACGCAACTTTCAAGATATGGCACATTTGGAGATCCTTTACCTGGAGCTGTTGATAGCTTTTTGGACCTTGAGGCTGGACTGAGCTGTTTGTTATCAGATGTACAGTATGCATTGTTGTTGATGAGAGGATTGTGTATTGCAGTATTCAGAACCATGTCTGGCAGATACGGTTTCTTTGATCCACACCCCAGAACAGTGAAAGGTTTGCCCCTACCTCTTGACTCACACGCTCCTGGTACTGCAGTTATGCTGACATTCAAGCATCTCAGTGATATGATTGACAGACTCATAAAGTATCACAAGATGTTGGAAACACACTCCTCCTGTAACTACGAGTTGAAGCCTGTGGCATTTTTGAACTCAGTCAACCTGAACGATTCTATCCTGGACAAAGTGAGTCGACCTACAACTCACACTGCTGTTGTATCAACTGTTGCTTTGGATGATTCTGCTCAAAACAAGTCAAGCCTGAGCGCTCAGAAAATGAACAAAGATGATGACTCTAATAGCATTGCATATGAAGTATCCACTGACCTGGAAACTGAACCAGAACCATTGAGCCCGTCCAGCTTGATTTCTCTGACTTTACACAATGCTCCTAAAAGTAAATCTGCTCCGATAATAAATGCTGTGGTCGGTGATAATGTCTTACATGACATATCTTTTAAACTGTCGAAAATTAGTAAACAGGAAAGGCGAAAATATAAGAGGAGGCTAATGCTTTCTGAAAAAGTGTCACAAAGAAAGGAGAATCAAAAGAGAAAAGAAAAGGTAAAGTATGTTTCTGATGAAACCTATAAAGCAAAGAAAAGATCATACTCATACACGAAATACTCTGAAGAAGAACTCAGACAAAGAAAGCAACAGTATGTTACCAACCAATATCGAAACAACTCTAAATTACGGCAAAAAAAAATTCTTTGTACAACTAACCGATACAGAGAAAATGTTCAGTTTAGACAGAAGAGCAAACAATATATTACTAACCGATACAGAGAAAACCTTGATTTCAGGAAGAGGCAAAAACAATATATTACCAACCGATACAGAGAAAACCTTGATTTCAGGAAGAGGCAAAAACAGTATATTACCAACCGATACAGAGAAAACCTTGATTTCAGGAAGAGGCAAAAACAATATATTACCAACCGATACAGAGAAAACCTTGATTTCAGGAAGGGGCAAAAACAATATATTACCAACCGATACAGAGAAAACCTTGATTTCAGGAAGGGGCAAAAACAATATATTACCAACCGATACAGAGAAAACCTTGATTTCAGGAAGGGGCAAAAACAATATATTACCAACCGATACAGAGAAAACCTTGATTTCAGGAAGGGGCAAAAACAATATATTACCAACCGATACAGAGAAAACCTTGATTTCAGGAAGGGGCAAAAACAATATATTACCAACCGATACAGAGAAAACCTTGATTTCAGGAAGAGACAAAAACAGTACATTACTAACCAGTACAGAGAAAGTCTTGATTTCAGGAAGAGACAAAAAAAGTACATTACTAACCAGTACAGAGAAAGTCTTGATTTCAGGAACAGGCAGCAATCTTATATCACTCAACGTTATGAACATGACCAAGCATTCAGAGCTAGACACAGACAAGTAATGAGACAACGAATGAGAGACAGGTATGCTAACAATCTCACATTTAGGACGATGCATAACATGAGGTGTGCGTTGAAAATAAAAAGAAAATACAGACTAATTAATAGACAAACACGTGAGAGTCCCATAGAGAATGACAACTCTTTAATCAATCGTGCCATATCCATTTTCAGATCCCAAATAAAGGCAGGTCCCACTTATGTGTGCACAGTTTGTCATAAAGCAGCATTTCCAAACCAAGTACAACTCTGCACAAGGTCTCACTATGTGAAAAATACAGACGTGGTTGCAGCATGCTTGACAGGAAAGTACGTCCATATTTGTGACCATGATTGCAGCAATGAACAACAGTGCAAGGTACCTGATGAGAGAAGTAGAGAATGGATTTGTTCAACCTGTCATACTCATCTTAAAAATGGAGCCATGCCAACTCTCGCTGTAGCTAACAACTTGGAGCTTGCTGTCATCCCACCTGAACTGTCTGATCTCAACATATTGGAGAGACATCTGATAGCCAAGTGTATAACATTTGCCAAAATTATTCCTCTTCCCAAAGGCCAGCAGAGAGCAATACGTGGTAATGTTGTATGTGTCCCATCTGAAGTCACAGAGACAGTCAATTGTCTGCCCAGACTGAGAGGTCAGTCTCAAGTCTTGAGAGTAAAACTGAAAAGACGCTTATGTTACAAAGGTCATCAGCTGTTCCAGACTGTAACCTGGTCTAAACTTGTGCAGGCACTGCATAAACTCAAACATATTCATCCACAGTATGAAGATGTAATTATCAGAGATGACGCCGAGTTATGTGACCCAACACTTCCTGATGATGATGATGATGACGACGACAACATAGATGTGAACATGGATGATGATGACTATGATGAAGATGATTTGATGGAAATTGACAGGTGTGAAAGTAATGCACTGTGTGAAGCAGGAAATGAAAACAATGACATCTTGTTTTGTGATGACAATGAACAACTCCAGAGAGATGATACAGAACAAGAAGGTGACATGCCAAATGGTGGAATTGCTCTCGAATCATGCCTTCAGCCACGTGATGTTTCAGAGGACATATTGTGTTTTAGTGAAGGAATATACTCTGTTGCCCCTGCAGAAAGAAATAGTCCAGTCAGCTTTTTCAGAACCCCTAAACTGGAAGCCATGGCTTTCCCTGTTCAGTTTCCCACTGGTAAAAACACACTGGATGAAAATAGACGTATTAAATTAACACCTAGTAGTTACTTCAAAACAAGGCTATTTGGCGTTGATGATCGGTTTGCCAGAGACACAAACTATTTGTTCTTTGCACAATTTGTGACTGAAATACACTTGGCCACTTCGAGCATGACAGTACAGTTACGCAAAGGAAAACCTTTCACCAGAGATGGACGGAAGATAACATCTGGAATGTTGCAAAACAGACATGAAGTTGAAAGACTAGTGAGAAATAAAGATGCAGTCAGATTTATGCAGCCACTCAGAGGTACACCAGCCTATTGGGAAAAAACAACAAGAGATCTTTTTGCTATGATCAGACAACTAGGTTCTCCCACATTTTTCTGTACGTTTTCTGCAGCAGAAATGCGTTGGCCTGAAGTAATTGAAGCAATCAAATCTCAGCAAGGTGAAGAAGTTAACTTTGATGAGCTTGACTGGGCAACAAAGTGTGAGATATTGCGAAGCAATCCTGTGACAACAATGCGCATGTTTGACAAACGCGTTGAAGCCTTATACAGAGATTTAATCTTGTCTCCAGCACAACCCCTCGGCAAAGTTGTTGACTACTTTTACCGTTTAGAATTTCAGCACAGAGGAAGCCCACATATACACTGCTTGCTATGGGTAGAAGGTGCCCCAGTGTTTGAGGAAGACAGTGATCAGACTGTATGTGATTTTGTGTCTAGATATATTTCAGCTCAGCTTCCTGACCCAGATACACAACCAGAACTGTACAAGAAAGTCACAGAAGTGCAAATTCACAGCAAGAACCACTCAAGGACATGTTTCAAAAGTGCAAGCTCTGGGTGCCGTTTTGGATTTCCCAAACCCCCTTGTAGAAAGACAATGATAACAAGACCTATGGACGATGACGATTCATCACTGTCACTGGAAACAGCAAAGACAAAGCTCACACCACTAAACATGCTGCTCAACGAACCTGAAATTGCCTCCCTGAGTTTAGACCAGCTCCTAGCTCGATGTAATTTAACACATGGTGAGTATGAGCAATGCCTGAACGTAATAAACCAATCCAATGCAGTGATAATGAAGCGTGACCCAAAAGACTGCTGGGTAAATGGATACAACCCTTACCTACTCGAAGCCTGGAACGCCAACATTGACGTGCAGTACATACTCAATTATTACAGTTTAATTCATTATATATGCACATACATATGCAAAAGTGAAAACTCTGTAAGCCAGTATCTCAAAACACTCATTCAGGACTCCAACAGAGACAATGTCAATGAATGTGATGAAATGAGGGAAATTATGCAAGCCTACTCCAAAAAGAGAGAAGTCAGTGCTCAAGAGTGTGTGACTCGTGCATGCGGTATTAAGATGAAAAAGTGCTCTCGTGGTGTCATATTCATACCAACAGATGACAATGCAGTGAAAATGAGTCGCCCAATGTCTTACCTGGAAAGCACAACAGCAGAGAGTGAAAATGTGTGGATGACTTCTTTGACAGATAAATACAAAGCCAGACCCGAGACACCAGAATTTGAGAATATGTGCATGGCAGACTTTGCAGCTACTTGTAGAATTGTCTATGGCCAACAGAGCAAAGGTAAAAATGTTTTCCGCCTGCTAAATGAGATGGGATTTGTTCAGAAGAGAGAAACAGATAAGCCTGCTATTATCAGATTTCACCGAACATCGCAGGAAAAATATCCTGAGCAGTTTTATGGCACGTTGCTAAAACTCTACCTTCCTTACAGGTCAGACCTAGAACTGAAAAGACAGCATTTACCCACATATGAGTCCTTTTACAAGAGTGGCGTGGTTCAACTACCAAGTTCTAACCATCCCGAGTATGTCCATCACATTGTCAAGCGAAACCAAAAGAAATATGAGAAAAACAGTGAAGAAATTGACAATGCAATGGAAGAGTTTGAACAGAACAGAGGCATGATTGATGAATGGTGTAATCTGGCACCTGAATCTGAACTACTGAGGTTGGAGTGTATTGAAGAACTTGAAGCAAGAGAACCAGATCATGAAAATGAACAAGATAATGTCCCAGATTATGCTCAACAGGCTAATGCTGTAACAGAAGTCAGAGCTATTCGAGAGGTTCCTGCAATTGACCCCACACTGTTACGACAAATGTATCAGAATCTGAACCGGAAACAGGCATGTGTATTCTATGCAGTTAGAGACTGGTGCATTAAGCGCGTCTGTGGCCAAAATCCAGAGCAGTTTTTTTTCTACATCAATGGTGGTGCTGGAACAGGCAAGTCACATCTGATCAAATGCATCTACTCTGAAGCATCTAAGATATTGTGCAAACTACCAAGACGCGCTGAGGACACTGACATATCAAACCCTACTGTACTGTTGACTGCTTTCACTGGAACTGCAGCCTTTAATATATCGGGTACAACGCTCCACTCTCTCCTCAAGCTGCCCAGAAGCCTAAAACCCCCATTTCAAGGACTTGGTAACAAACTGGATGAAGTCCGATCTGAACTTGTAAATGCAGAAATCATTATTATTGATGAAGTGTCCATGGTCTCAAAGCCCCTTTTTGCATATGTAGATGCCAGACTGAAACAGATAAAAGGCACACAGAGACCCTTTGGGGGAATGTCAGTATTAGCAGTTGGCGATTTCTATCAGTTACCACCTGTGCGTCAGTCTAAGACCCTATGTGTGAACCATGACCCATGTCAGATTGACTTATGGCAAGAACACTTTCAGATGATTACTCTGACTGAGATAATGCGTCAAAAGGATGATGTTGCCTTTGCAGAGATGTTGAACCGAATCCGTGTAAAAGAGAAAAATGATGAGTTGTCTACAGCGGACAGAGCACTGCTGTTGCAAACTGTTACCGAACCAGCACTTTGTCCAACTGACGTCCTGCATATCTTTGCAACTAACAAACAAGTGAATTCACACAACACTGCAACGTTAGCTTTGCTACATTCACAAGTCACTAAAATTGATGCCGATGACTATAGGAAGGACCCACACACTGGCAAGATGACACGCCAAGTAAAACCATTTAAAGGAAGCAAAAATGACTTATCAGATACACTAAATGTTGCTGAAGGCGCTCGTGTCATGCTAACTCGAAACATAGATATCTCTCAAGGATTGGTTAATGGATCATTTGCTACACTAGGCAGGATAGTAACCTCTGAACAACATGGTCTTGTACATGTCAATATGCTTGGCCTCACAATGGACGATGCAACAGCTGGACTGAACTACCGTAACAGAGCACCAGGAGAACCTGACAATCTTGTGTACATAGACAGAGCTGAAGAAAAACTAAAACAGAAAGGTGTGGTACGCAGACAGTTTCCCATCAAACTTGCCTTTGCTTGTACAATACACAAGGTTCAAGGTATGACAAAGACATCAGCTGTAGTCTCACTGAAACACATATTTGAACCTGGAATGGCTTATGTTGCTATCAGTAGAGTGACCTCTCTCAGTGGACTTCACATGCTAGATATGGATGCAAGCAAAATATATGCCGACCCAGAAATCACAGCAGCATTGCAGAACATGAGACAAGTCGACTTGGACGACATGATGCCTCTTTTCCATATCAAACAAATATTAAGTGGACGTGACACTTTGACCATTGTTCACCATAACACCGAAGGATTGCCACTCCATGTTAATGACATGAAGAGCCACCACGAACTGTGTCTTGCAGATGTCTTGTGTCTCACAGAAACTCACCTACAAGGCTCCTTTGTTGCACAGAGTCTCCAGCTAGAGGGCTACAGAATGTACAAGAGGAACAGAAACGTATCTTACACAAACATCACAGAACTGTCTACCAGAGGCGGTGGTGGAGTTGCTGTTTATGTAAAGAACCACTTCCAAGTTCATGAAAAACAGTATGTGCATAATGTAACTGACCTCGAGTTCTTGGCCTTGAAGATTGAAACCCCAGTGCATGCACTGATTGCAGTTGTGTACAGACCTCCAGACTACAACGTGACATCATTTCTGTCAAACCTGCAAAGTCTTTTAGAGTCACTAGAGATCATGGATTATCAACCTATCATTGTCTGCGGCGATTTCAATGAGAATCTCTTAGCTGGTGGAAGTAAGCCAATACTGGAGTTGTTTCAGTCCAGGGGATATGCACAGCTCATCACTGACGCAACCACAGAGAAAAACACACTGCTGGACCCGATTTTCATCTCTCAGCCACAGCGCTGTCTTCATTCCGGTGTTGTGAAAACATATTACAGTTATCACAATCCTGTGTACTGTGTAATGAACTAAAGGAACTAAATCTAAACTGTTAACTGAGCTAAATTATTGAAACATGCAAAGATAAACTCAAAACTAGTACAACGCAATGTTTACTGATTAAAATAATAATGGTCAATTATCCAGAGTAGGGGTATCCTCTGTATAGCCTGGCTTCAACACCTTGCCAGGCTGTCTCAGTCTCTCTGAGACTGTTAGGGTGGGAGGGTGGACCAGAGGATACCCTTCTTAAAACAGCATTTAATTAATTAATTAATTAGTTGTCTGTGTAAAGGAATTGTTGAAATATGATGTCGTCTTTGTACCTATTCATTTTCTGTTTATTAATTGTCTTTATCATTTCTTTTATTTCCATTGATTCTGTGAATTTGATGAATCTACTGCTCTGTAAAGCGCCTTGTAAAACTCTGTTTTTTAAAGGTGCTATATAAATAAAGTTATTATTTTAGGAGGTAAAGCGGGTCGTCCACTAATCGAAAGATTGGTGGTTCGATCCCCAGCTCCTGCAGTCTGCATGTGGCCTTGATAATATAAATATAAAAATTAATACATACTTAAAATAATTTAAATTACAAATACAATGGCGCATCTGTGCAGCAACCTTAAAATGCTGCCTCAGTCTCTCTAAGGCTGTTATGGTGTGGGTAATAGTGGCCTTAGGAGGTAAAGTGGGTCGTCCACTAATCAGAAGATTCGTGGTTGAGCCCCAGCTCCTCCAGTCAGCGCAAGTGTCATTGGGAAAGGTACTGAACCCCAAGCGGTTAGTTCCCATGTCAGTTATTATAGTGTCTATATTTCCGATGTGTGTCTTTGAAATGTAACACCCTTTCTACTGTACAATTTTCCATATTTCAGAGCAGGTTACCCAGACTTGTCACAGACTCTAACTTGTTTAAGTTTACTTGAACCTGAAGGGGATAGAGTTCTCCTGTGTCCTCTGCGGTGACACTTGCCAGCCCTGGCTCCCCTGCTCCCTCCAGCACTGTGAGGACCGACTCAAAGAGCAACAAAGAATGCCACAGACCGGATGCTGCTGAGAGAGATATGTGTTTTCCCCCTGCAAAAGGTATTGGATATTTTATTACGTTTTGCTTTAGTTAACAGTGAGTAGAACATTGTCATTTACGGCAACTTTCTCTCTGTCTTCAGCTACTCTGATGCCTCTACTTCACCGTGCACACTCAGGACTGAAGGTGTAAAAGAAGCTGAACATCATGCAGCCTTCCAAAGCATCTCTGTGTTCAATGGCAATGGACAGAAGATGATTTTCTGCCTTGCAAGAAGTATTGAAGGTATTTAATAATTGTGTTTTATATAACTTGGACAACTTTACACTCTTCAGTTTATTATAGCAAAGCTTATTATAGCATAGCTCCAACTCCAATGTGAAAACATTGACAGTCAACAGTCTATAGTTTACTAACTGCTGTTATTTGTTTTATTTAGAACTGGTCGCGGCAGATGGCCACCCACATGATCCGGGATCTGCTCAAGGTTTCTGCCACAGGCAGTTTTTCCTTGCCACCGTCGCCAAGTGCTTGGTCATGCTGGGAATTGTAGTGGAGATCATGAAGGCTGTCATCAGAGAACTTATATTAAACACTTTGTTACAATCTTCTGCTGTTTCCAGCTCATTTCACATTTTTTAGATATGCATTGTTTGGCCTTTTACTACTATCTACTAGTTGTTTCAGCTACTTTCACACTTATACTATTCTACTTTTTTCAGCTAATTTCACACATTATTATGCTATTCTACTTTTTTCAGCTAATTTCACACTTTATTCTACTTTATTCAGCTAATTTCACACATTATTATGCTATTCTACTTATTTCAGCTAATTTCACACTTTATTATACTATTCTACATATTTCACACTTTGTTATACTATTCTAATTACTTCAGCTAATTTCACGCTTTCTTATACTATTCTAACATTTTCTACAATTCTACCTTTTCATACAAATTTCTACAGTATTACACAACATTGTACCACTTCATACTGTTCTACTGTTTTCAGCTCATTTCACATTTTTTAGATATGCATTGTTTGGCCTTTTCAAGCTTTATTGTATACAGACGGCGAACGAGTGACAGGTATGTGGGAACGCCGTGTGACGACGGGCGGCAGAGGGCCCCCACACCGTATTTCCGCAGGAAATGCAGTTTTCTAGTTATTATTATTGGTGTGGGGGCCCAGAGGGCTCCCACACTATTGTTCTTCAAATCTTTATTATTATTATTATTATTATTATTATTATTATTATTTTTCTTCTTCCGTACGTTTTACGGTACCCCAAGGATCCTACAAATTTTGTCCTACAAAAACAAAACTTATATCACTAAATTCAGCTCATTGAGGACATTCCTGCTTAAATTCAACTTTTTTCTACTATTAATATTTTACAAATTATTCAACTTTTTCTACAAATTTTTTCCCATTTGAAATACATTGTACAAACTTCAAATCTTTCTACAAAACTTCTACAAACATTCTACATTTTGAACTACTTCTACTACTACTACAGACTTCATTCAAACTTCAAATTGTACACAAAATATTAAACTATTAAACTCGTATTTAACTTTTTTTAAAATCTTTTACCGTTTTTAAACTATGAAGGCTCAAAGGTGAGAAGGGTTTTGATCAAAATTCAGGGTTTATAATGGGTGTGTATTGGACGGAATGTTTTGGGCCACAGTGGATGACATCATCAGCTAGAGTGTGGAGGAGAGAAAAAATCGGTCAAAAAATTAAACGTAAACTGCTCCTGTGGCCACAAATTTCACACTACAGACATGATTTATACATAAAAACGTAGGAAAATTTGTCAGCGTCGCATAGATACCACTGCTGAAGCTGTGAGTATTATAGTTTTGGCCTGACACACAGAGATTCCCCACCCACACCCCTCCACACCTCCATAGGCGGCAATGTTAATTTGAGAGGAGAAATTACCAGAAGCAGCAGGGAGCATCTGCTCTTTACCTGACGACCCAGACCAGAGTTTTTAACATTTCGCTCTCAAACTGGGCACAGAGCTGGTCGAAAAGTAGCCGCCGATCACAAATATTTCGGCTTTTGGATACGACACACCGTTTGGCATTTAATGTTGTCTGTTCGAGGCCCTTCATTTGCTTTCTCTCTCCCTCTCTCTGGGTATTTCCAACTGAAATTATACCAGGTGCATTAACTGCTCTGCTGATTAGGGCCCAGCAGTTGGTCCTGGTTGCTTGGCAACCTTAAGCCTGCCTGAGGGAGGAGAGGGGGGAGGGGCTATTTTCACTGTTGTTGATGTATCAAATGCTATATGTTTAATGTTGGACATTTTATGCTTCTCTCTCACAGACACAAACAGACAGATAGAGAGACACAGACAGGAACACACACACACACACACACACACACACACCTAACTACTTACTACTAGTTGTTTCAGCTACTTTCACACTTAAACTATTCTACTTTTTTCAGCTAATTTCACACTTTATTCTACTATTCTACATGTTTCACACTTTATTATACTATTGTAATTACTTCAGCCAATTTCACACTTTATTCTACTATTCTACTTTTTTCAGCTAATTTCACACATTATTATACTATTCTGCTTTTTTCAGCTAAATTCACACATTATTATACTATTCTGCTTTTTTCAGCTAAATTCACACTTAATTCTACTATTCTGCTTTTTTCAGCTAATTTCACACTTTATTCTACTATTCTACATTTTTCAGCTAATTTCACACTTTATTATGCTATTCTATATGTTTCAGCTAATTTCACACTTTATTCTACTATTCTACTTTTGTCAGCTAATTTCACACTTTATTCTACTATTCTACTTTTTTCAGCTAATTTCACACTTTATTCTACTATTCTACTTTTTTCAGCTAAATTCACACATTATTATACTATTCTGCTTTTTTCAGCTAAATTCACACTTAATTCTACTATTCTGCTTTTTTCAGCTAATTTCACACTTTATTCTACTATTCTACATTTTTCAGCTAATTTCACACTTTATTATGCTATTCTATATGTTTCAGCTAATTTCACACTTTATTCTACTATTCTACTTTTGTCAGCTAATTTCACACTTTATTCTACTATTCTACTTTTTTCAGCTAATTTCACACTTTATTCTACTATTCTACTTTTTTCAGCTAATTTCACACTTTATTCTACTATTCTACTTTTTTCAGCTAATTTCACACATTATTATACTATTCTGCTTTTTTCAGATAATTTCGCACATTATTATGCTATTCTACATTTTCAGCTAATTTCACACTTCATTCTACTATTCTACTTTTTTAAAAACTAATTTCACACTTTATTATGCTATTCTACTTTTTTCAGCTAATTTCACACATTATTATGCTATTCTACATATTTCAGCTAATTTCACACTTTATTCTACTATTCTACTTTTTTCAGCTAATTTCACACATTATTATGCTATTCTACATATTTCAGCTAATTTCACATTTTATTCTACTATTCTACTTTTTCATCTAATTTCACACATTATGTAAAATTATTTCAGCTAATTTTACACTTTATTATACTATTCTACATATTTCACACTTTGTTATACTATTCCAATTGCTTCAGCTAATTTCACGCTTTCTTATACTATTCTAACATTTTCTACAATTCTACCTTTACATACAAATTTCTACAGTATTACACAACATTGTACCACTTCATGCTATTCTACTGTTTTCAGCTCATTTCACATTGTTTAGATATGTATTATTTGGCCTTTTCAAGGTTTATTGTGTATAGATGGCTAAAGAGTGGCAGGAATGTGGGGAGAGAGAGGTATGTGGGAACGCCGTGTGACGACGGGCGGCAGAGGGCCCCCACACCGTATTTCCGCAGGAAATGCAGTTTTCTAGTTATTATTTTTCTTCTTCCGTACGTTTTTCGGTACCCCAAGGATCCTACAAATTTTGTACTACAAAAACAAAACTTATATCACTAGATTCAGCTCATTCAGCACATGCTGGCTTATCAAAAAACTTTTTTCTAATATTAATATTTTACAAATTATTCAACTTTTTCTACAAATATTTTCCCATTTGAAATACATTGTACAAACTTCTACAAACTTTTACAAACATTCTACATTTTAAACTACTTCTACTACTACTACAAACTTCATTCAAACTTCAAAATGTACACAAGATATTAAACTATTAAACTCGTATTTAACTTTTTTTAAAATCTTTTACCGTTTTTAAACTATGAAGGCTCAAAGGTGAGAAGGGTTTTGATCAAAATTCAGCGTTTATAATGGGTGTGTATTGGACGGAATCTTTTGGGCCACAGTAGATGACATCATCAGCTAGAGTGTGGAGGAGAGAAAAAATCGGTCAAAAAATAAAACGTAAACTGCTCCTGTGGCCACAAATTTCACACTACAGACACGATTTATACATAAAAACGTAGGAAAATTTGTCAGCGTCGCAAAGGTACCACTGCTGAAGCTGTGAGTATTATAGTTTTGGCCTGACACACAGAGATTCCCCACCCACACCCCTCCACAGCTCCATAGGCGGCAATGTTAATTTGAGAGGAGAAATTACCAGAAGCAGCAGGGAGCATCTGCTCTTTACCTGACGACCCAGACCAGAGTTTTTAACATTTCGCTCTCAAACTGGGCACAGAGCTGGTCGAGAAGTAGCCGCCGATCACGAATATTTCGGCTTTTGGATACGACACACCGTTTGGCATTTAATGTTGTCTGTTCGAGGCCCTTCATTTGCTTTCTCTCTCCCTCTCTCTGGGTATTTCCAACTGAAATTATACCAGGTGCATTAACTGCTCTGCTGATTAGGGCACAGCAGTTGGCCGTGGTTGCTTGGCAACCTTAAGCCTGCCTGAGGGAGGAGAGGGGGGAGGGGCTATTTTCACTGTTGTTGATGTATCAAATGCTATATGTTTAATGTCGGCCATTTTATGCTTCTCTCTCACAGACACAAACACAGACAGTAACACACACATGCACACACACACACACACACACACATACACACACACATCTAACTATTTACTACTAGTTTCAGCTAATTTCACACTTTATTCTACTATTCTACTTTTTTCAGCTAATTTCACACTTTATTATACTATTCTGCTTTTTCAGCTAATTTCACACTTTATGATACTATTCTACTTTTTCAGCTAATTTCACACTTTATTATACTATTCTACTTTTTCAGATAATTTCACACACTTTATTCTACTATTCTACTTTTTTCAGCTAATTTCACATTTTTATTATACTGTTCTGCCTTTTTAAGCTAATTGGCTTTCTTATACTATTCTAATACAATTCTACCTTTTCATACAAATTCCTAAAGAAATTCACAGCATTGTACCACTTCATACTGTTCTATTCATAGACACACATACCTGGCAACTTCCTAAACTTCTACCTTTACATACAAATTTCTATAGTATTACACAACATTGTACCACTTCATGCTATTCTACTGTTTTCAGCTCATTTCACATTGTTTAGATATGTATTATTTGGCCTTTTCAAGGTTTATTGTGTAGAGATGGCTAGAGAGTGGCAGGAATGTGGGGAGAGTTGCTTGGCAACCTTAAGCCTGCCTGAGGGAGGAGAGGGGGGAGGGGCTATTTTCACTGTTGTTGATGTATCAAATGCTATATGTTTAATGTCGGCCATTTTATGCTTCTCTCTCACAGACACAAACACAGACAGTAACACAGACATGCAAACACACACATCTAACTACTTACTACTAGTTGTTTCACCTACTTTCACACTTATACTATTCTACTTTTTTCAGCTAATTTCACACTTATTTCTACTATTCTACTTTTTTCAGCTAATTTCACACTTTTTTCTACTATTCTACTGTTTTCAGCTAATTTCACACTTTATCATGCCATTCTACATTTTTCAGCTAATTTCACACATTATTATGCTATTCTACATATTTCAGCTAATTTCACAGTTTCTTCTACTATTCTACATATTTTAACTAATTTCACAATTTATTCTACTATTCTACTTTTTTCAGCTAATTTCACACTTTAGTATGCTATTCTACATATTTCAGCTAATTTCACACTTTATTCTACTATTCTACTTTTTTCAGCTAATTTCACACATTATTATGCTATTCTACTTTTTTCAGCTAATTTCACACTTAATTCTACTATTCTACTTTTTTCAGCTAATTTCACACTTTATTATACTATTCTAATTACTTCAGCTAATTTCAGATAGAGAGACACACAGTCACACACGCATGCACACACATACACACACACACATCTAACTACTTCCACAAATTCTGTACTAAAGAAATAAACATCATATCGCTAAATTCAGCTCATTTAGGACATTACTACTACACTAACCTTCTACTAACCTTTTACAAACCTTCTACAATTTAAACTACTTCTCCTTCTCCTTACTAATTTCTACTATTTATATTTCACAAATTATGATACTACTACTATCTACTAGTTGTTTCAGCTACTTTCACACTCATAGTATTCTAATTACTTCAGCTAATTTCACACTTTATTCTACTATTCTACTTTTTTCAGCTAATTTCACACATTATTATGCTATTCTACATATTTCAGCTAATTTCACACTTTATTCTACTATTCTACTTTTTTCAGCTAATTTCACACATTATTATGCTATTCTACATATTTCAGCTAATTTCACACTTCATTCTATTATTCTACTTTTTCATCCAATTTCACACTTTATTCTACTATTCTACTTATTTCAGCTAATTTTACACTTTATTATACTATTCTAATTACTTCAGCTAATATCACACTTTATTCTATATTCTACTTATTTCAGCTAAATTTACACTTTATTATACTATTCTACATATTTCACACTTTCTTATGCTATTCTAATTACTTCAGCTAATTTCACACTTTCTTATACTATTCCAACATTTTCTACAATTCTACCTTTTCATACAAATTTCTACAGTATTACACAACATTGTACCACTTCATACTATTCTACTGTTTTCAGCTCATTTCACATTTTTTAGATATGCATTGTTTGGCCTTTTCAAGCTTTATTGTATACAGACAGCGAAAGAGTGACAGGTATGTGGGAACGCCGTGCAACGACGGGCGGCAGAGGGCCCCCACACACCGTATTTCCGCAGGAAATGCAGTTTTCTAGTTATTATTATTTTTCTTCTTCCGTACGTTTTTCGGCACTCCAAGGATCCTACAAATTTTGTACTACAAAAACAAAACTTATATCACTAGATTCAGCTCATTCAGCACATGCTGGCTTATCAAAAAACTTTTTTCTAATATTAATATTTTACAAATTATTCAACTTTTTCTACAAATTTTTTCCCATTTGAAATACATTGTACAAACTTCAAATCTTTCTACAAAACTTCTACAAACATTCTACATTTTGAACTACTTCTACTACTACTACAGACTTCATTCAAACTTCAAAATGTACACAAGATATTAAACTATTAAACTCGTATTTAACTTTTTTAAAAATCTTTTACCGTTTTTAAACTATGAAGGCTCAAAGGTGAGAAGGGTTTTGATCAAAATTCAGGATTTATAATGGGTGTGTATTGGACGGAATCTTTTGGGCCACAGTGGATGACATCATCAGCTAGAGTGTGGAGGAGAGAAAAAATCGGTCAAAAAATAAAACGTAAACTGCTCCTGTGGCCACAAATTTCACACTACAGACATGATTTATACATAAAAACGTAGGAAAATTTGTCAGCGTCGCATAGATACCACTGCTGAAGCTGTGAGTATTATAGTTTTGGCCTGACACACAGAGATTCCCCACCCACACCCCTCCACACCTCCATAGGCGGCAATGTTAATTTGAGAGGAGAAATTACCAGAAGCAGCAGGGAGCATCTGCTCTTTACCTGACGACCCAGACCAGAGTTTTTAACATTTCGCTCTCAAACTGGGCACGGAACTGGTCGAGAAGTAGCTGCCGATCACAAATATTTCGGCTTTTGGATACGACACACCGTTTGGCATTTAATGTTGTCTGTTCGAGGCCCTTCATTTGCTTTCTCTCTCCCTCTCTCTGGGTATTTCCAACTGAAATTATACCAGGTGCATTAACTGCTCTGCTGATTAGGGCCCAGCAGTTGGCCGTGGTTGCTTGGCAACCTTAAGCCTGCCTGAGGGAGGAGAGGGGGGAGGGGCTATTTTCACTGTTGTTGATGTATCAAATGCTATATGTTTAATGTCGGACATTTTATGCTTCTCTCTCACAGACACAAACACAGACAGTAACACACACATGCACACACACACACATCTAACTATTTACTACTAGTTGTTTCAGCTAATTTCACACTTTATTCTACTATTCTACTTTTTTCAGCTAATTTCACACTTTATTATACTATTCTACATGTTTCACACTTTATTATATTATTGTAATTACTTCAGCTAATTTCACACTTTATTCTACGATTCTACTTTTTTCAGCTAATTTCACACATTATTATGCTATTCTACATATTTCAGCTAATTTCACACTTTATTCTACTATTCTACTTTTTCATCTAATTTCACACTTTATTCTACTATTCTGCTTTTTTCAGCTAATTTCACACTTTATTATACTATTCTAATTACTTCAGCTAATTTCACACTTTATTATGCTATTCTACTTTTTCAGCTAATTTTACACATTATTATACTATTCTACTTTTTTCAGCTAATTTCACATTTTTATTATACTATTCTGCCTTTTTAAGCTAATTGGCTTTCTTATACTATTCTAATACAATTCTACCTTTTCATACAAATTCCTAAAGAAATTCACAGCATTGTACCACTTCATACTGTTCTATTCATAGACACACATACCTGGCAACTTCCTAAACTTCTACCTTTACATACAAATTTCTATAGTATTACACAACATTGTACCACTTCATGCTATTCTACTGTTTTCAGCTCATTTCACATTGTTTAGATATGTATTATTTGGCCTTTTCAAGGTTTATTGTGTAGAGATGGCTAGAGAGTGGCAGGAATGTGGGGAGAGTTGCTTGGCAACCTTAAGCCTGCCTGAGGGAGGAGAGGGGGGAGGGGCTATTTTCACTGTTGTTGATGTATCAAATGCTATATGTTTAATGTCGGCCATTTTATGCTTCTCTCTCACAGACACAAACACAGACAGTAACACAGACATGCACACACACACATCTAACTACTTACTACTAGTTGTTTCACCTACTTTCACACTTATACTATTCTACTTTTTTCAGCTAATTTCACACTTTTTTCTACTATTCTACTTTTTTCAGCTAATTTCACACTTTTTTCTACTATTCTACTGTTTTCAGCTAATTTCACACTTTATCATGCTATTCTACATTTTTCAGCTAATTTCACACATTATTATGCTATTCTACATATTTCAGCTAATTTCACAGTTTCTTCTACTATTCTACATATTTTAACTAATTTCACAATTTATTCTACTATTCTACTTTTTTCAGCTAATTTCACACTTTTTTCTACTATTCTACTTTTTTCAACTAATTTCACACATTATTATGCTATTCTACCTTTTTCAGCTAATTTCACACATTATTATGCTATTCTACATATTTCAGCTAATTTCACACTTCATTCTATTATTCTACTTTTTCATCTAATTTCACACTTTATTCTACTATTCTACTTACTTCAGCTAATTTTACACTTTATTATACTATTCTAATTACTTCAGCTAATATCACACTTTATTCTATTTTCTACTTATTTCAGCTAAATTTACACTTTATTATACTATTCTACATATTTCACACTTTCTTATGCTATTCTAATTACTTCAGCTAATTTCACACTTTCTTATACTATTCCAACATTTTCTACAATTCTACCTTTTCATACAAATTTGTACAGTATTACACAACATTGTACCACTTCATACTATTCTACTGTTTTTCAGCTCATTTCACATTTTTTAGATATGCATTGTTTGGCCTTTTCAAGCTTTATTGTATACAGACAGCGAAAGAGTGACAGGTACGTGGGAACGCCGTGCGACAACGGGCGGCAAAGGGCCCCCACACCGTATTTCCGCAGGAAATGCAGTTTTCTAGTTATTATTATTTTTCTTCTTCCGTACGTTTTTCGGTACCCCAAGGATCCTACAAATTTTGTACTACAAAAACAAAACTTATATCACTAGATTCAGCTCATTCAGCACATGCTGGCTTATCAAAAAACTTTTTTCTAATATTAATATTTTACAAATTATTCAACTATTTCTACAAATATTTTCCCATTTGAAATACATTGTACAAACTTCTACAAACTTTTACAAACATTCTACATTTTAAACTACTTCTACTACTACTACAAACTTCATTCAAACTTCAAAATGTACACAAGATATTAAACTATTAAACTCGTATTTAACTTTTTTAAAAATCTTTTACCGTTTTTAAACTATGAAGGCTCAAAGGTGAGAAGGGTTTTGATCAAAATTCAGGGTTTATAATGGGTGTGTATTGCGCGGAATGTTTTGGGCCACAGTGGATGACATCATCAGCTAGAGTGTGGAGGAGAGAAAAAATCGGTCAAAAAAATAAAACGTAAACTGCTCCTGTGGCCACAAATTTCACACTACAGACACGATTTATACATAAAAACGTAGGAAAATTTGTCAGCATCGCATAGATACCACTGCTGAAGCTGTGAGTATTATAGTTTTGGCCTGACACACAGAGATTCCCCACCCACACCCCTCCACACCTCCATAGGCGGCAATGTTAATTTGAGAGGAGAAATTACCAGAAGCAGCAGGGAGCATCTGCTCTTTACCTGACGACCCAGACCAGAGTTTTTAACATTTCGCTCTCAAACTGGGCACAGAACTGGTCGAGAAGTAGCCGCCGATCACGAATATTTCGGCTTTTGGATACGACCACACCGTTTGGCATTTAATGCCACTTGTTCGCGGGGCTTGATTTGGTTCCTCTCTCCCTCTCTGGGCATTTGCAACTGAAATTATACCAGGTGCATTAACTGCTCTGCTGATTAGGGCACAGCAGTTGGTCCTGGTTGCTTGGCAACCTGAAGCCTGCCTGAGGGAGGAGAGAGGGGAGGGGCTATTTTCACTGTTGTTGATGTAATCAATGACTATCAAGGCTACATTTTTAATGTCGGCCATGTTATGCTTCTCTCTCACAGACACAAACAGAGAGGCACACAGACAGTCACACACACATGCACACGCACACACACACACATACACATATTGCTAAATTCAGCTCATTTAGGACATTACTACTACACTAACCTTCTACAAACTAACGTTCTACTAACCTTTTACAAACCTTCTACAATTTAAACTACTTCTCCTTCTCCTTACTAATTTCTACTATTTATATTTCACAAATTATTACACTACTACTATCTACTAGTTGTTTCAGCTACTTTCACACTTATACTATTCTACTTTTTTCAGCTAATTTCACACTTTATTCTACTATTCTACTTTTTTCAGCTATTTTCAGACTTAATTCTATTATTCTGCATATTTCAGCTAATTTCACACTTTATTCTACTATTCTACTCATTTCAGCTAATTTTTCACTTTATTACACTATTCTACATATTTCACACTTTGTTATACTATTCTAATTACTTCAGCCAATTTCACACTTTATTCCACTATTCTACTTTTTTCAGCTAATTTCACACATTATAGTATTCTGCTTTTTTCAGCTAATTTCACACTTTATTCTACTATTCTAATTACTTCAGCTAATTTCACACTTTATTCTACTATTCTACTTATTTCAGCTAATTTTACACATTATTATACTATTCTAATTACTTCAGCTAATATCACATTTTATTCTACTATTCTACTTATTTCAGCTAAATTTACACTTTATTATACTATTCTACATATTTCACACTTTCTTATACTATTCTAATTACTTCAGCTAATTTCACGCTTTCTTATACTATTCTAACATTTTCTACAATTCTACCTTTTCATACAAATTTGTACAGTATTACACAACATTGTACCACTTCATAGTGTTCTACTGTTTTCAGCTCATTTCACATTTTTAGATATACATTGTTTGGCCTTTTCAAGCTTTATTGTATACAGACAGCGAAAGAGTGACAGGTATGTGGGAACGCCGTGCAACGACGGGCGGCAGAGGGCCCCCACACCGTATTTCCGCAGGAAATGCAGTTTTCTAGTTATTATTTTTCTTCTTCCGTACGTTTTTCGGCACTCCAAGGATCCTACAAATTTTGTACTACAAAAACAAAACTTATACCACTAAATTCAGCTCATTCAGCACATGCTGGCTTATCAAAAAACTTTTTTCTAATATTAATATTTTACAAATTATTCAACTTTTTCTACAAATTTTTTCCCATTTGAAATATGTTGTACAAACTTCAAATCTTTCTACAAAACTTCTACAAACATTCTACATTTTAAACTACTTCTACTACTACTACAGACTTCATTCAAACTTCAAAATGTACACAAGATATTAAACTATTAAACTCGTATTTAACTTTTTTAAAAATCTTTTACCGTTTTTAAACTATGAAGGCTCAAAGGTGAGAAGGGTTTTGATCAAAATTCAGGGTTTATAATGGGTGTGTATTGGAAAGA
>JALLKU010000114.1:0-25000 GCA_023373845.1 Nibea coibor
AAATGTGAAATGAGCTGAAAACAGTAGAACAGTATGAAGTGGTACAATGTTGTGTAATACTGTAGAAATTTGTATGAAAACGTAGAATTGTAGAAAATGTTAGAATAGTATAAGAAAGCGTGAAATTAGCTGAAGTAATTAGAATTGTATAACAAATTGTGAAATATGTAGAATAGTATAATAAAGTGTAAATTTAGCTGAAGTAAGTAGAATAGTACAATAAAGTGTAAAATTAGATGAAAAGGTAGAATAGTAGAAGAAAATGTGAAATTATCCGAAATATGTAGAATAGCATAATAATGTGTGAAATTAGCTGAAAAATGTAGAATAGTAGAAAAAAGTGTGAAATTAGCTGAAAAAAGTAGAATAGTAGAATAAAGTGTGAAATTAGCCAAAATATGTAGAATAGCATAATAATGTGTGAAATTAGGTGAAAAATGTAGAATAGTAGAGAAAAATGTGAAATTAGCTGAAAAAAGTAGAATAGTAGAATAAAGTGTGAAATTAGCTGAAAGAAGTAGAATATTATAATAATGTGTGAAATTAGCTGAAAAAAGTAGAATCGTAGAATAAAGTGTGAAATTAGCTGAAGTAATTACAATAATATAATAAAGTGTGAAACATGTAGAATAGTATAATAAAGTGTGAAATTAGCTGAAAAAAGTAGAATAGTAGAATAAAGTGTGAAATTAGCTGAAACAACTAGTAGTAAATAGTTAGATGTGTGTGTGTGTGTGTGTGTGTGTGTTACTGTCTGTGTTTGTGTCTGTGAGAGAGAAGCATAAAATGTCTGACATTAAACATGTAGCATTTGATACATCAACAACAGTGAAAATAGCCCCTCCCCCCTCTCCTCCCTCAGGCAGGCTTAAGGTTGCCAAGCAACCAGGACCAACTGCTGGGCCCTAATCAGCAGAGCAGTTAGGAGCACCTGGTATAATTTCAGTTGGAAATACCCAGAGAGAGGGAGAGAGAAAGCAAATGAAGGGCCTCGAACAGACAACATTAAATGCCAAACGGTGTGTCGTATCCAAAAGCCGAAATATTTGTGATCGGCGGCTACTTCTCGAGCAGTTCTGTGCCCAGTTTGAGAGCGAAATGTTAAAAACTCTGGTCTGGGTCGTCAGGTAAAGAGCAGATGCTCCCTGCTGCTTCTGGTAATTTCTCCTCTCAAATTAACATTGCCGCCTATGGAGGTGTGGAGGGGTGTGGGTGGGGAATCTCTGTGTGTCAGGCCAAAACTATAATACTCACAGCTTCAGCAGTGGTATCTATGCGACGCTGACAAATTTTCCTACGTTTTTATGTATAAATCGTGTCTGTAGTGTGAAATTTGTGGCCACAGGAGCAGTTTACGTTTTATTTTTTGACCGATTTTTTTTCTCCTCCACACTCTGGCTGATGATGTCATACACTCTGGCTAAAAACATTCCGCCCAATACACACCCATTATAAATGCTGATTTTTGATCAAAACCCTTCTCACCTTTGAGGCTCGATAGTTTAAAAACGGTAAAAGATTTTTAAAAAAGTTAAATACGAGTTTAATAGTTTAATATTTTGTGTACAATTTGAAGTTTGAATGAAGTCTGTAGTAGTAGTAGAAGTAGTTCAAAATGTAGAATGTTTGTAGAAGTTTTGTAGAAAGATTTGAAGTTTGTACAATGTATTTCAAATGGGAAAAAATTTGTAGAAAAAGTTGAATAATTTGTAAAATATTAATATTAGAAAAAAGTTTTTTGATAAGCCAGCATGTGCTGAATGAGCTGAATCTAGTGATATAAGTTTTGTTTTTGTAGTACAAAATTTGTAGGATCCTTGGAGTGCCGAAAAACGTACGGAAGAAGAAAAATAATAATAAAGATTTGAATAACAATAGTGTGGGAGCCCTCTGGGCCCCCACACCAATAAGAATAAGCCGGGTGGATAGTAAAGAGTGTGCTCTTTCAGGCACACTCAACTAGAAAACTGCATTTCCTGCAGAAATACGGTGTGGGGGCCCTCTGCCGCCCGTCGTCGCACGGCGTTCCCACATACCTGTCACTCTTTCGCTGTCTGTATACAATAAAGCTTGAAAAGGCCAAACAATGTATATAGAGAACAGAACAGTATGAAGTGGTACAATGTTGTGTAATACTGTACAAATTTGTATGAAAAGGTAGAATTGTGGAAAATGTTAGAATAGTATAAGAAAGCGTGAAATTAGCTGAAGTAATTAGAATAGCATAAGAAAGTGTGAAATATGTAGAATAGTATAATAAAGTGTAAATTTAGCTGAAATAAGTAGAATATAGAATAAAGTGTGATATTAGCTGAAGTAATTAGAATAGTATAATAAAGTGTAAAATTAGCTGCAGTAAGTAGAATAGTAGAATAAAGTGTGAAATTAGATGAAAAAGTAGAATAATAGAATGAAGTGTGAAATTAGCTGAAATATGTAGAATAGCATAATAATGTGTGAAATTAGCTGAAAAAAGTAGAATAGCATAATAAAGTGTGAAATTAGTTGAAAAAAGTAGAATAGTAGAAAAAAGTGTGAAATTAGCTGAAAAAAGTAGAATAGTAGAATAAAGTGTGAAATTAGTTGAAAAAAGTAGAATAGTAGAATAAAGTGTGAAATTAGCTGAAAAAAGTAGCGTAGCATATTATTGTGTAAAATTAGCTGAAAAAGGTAGAATAGTAGAATAAAGTGTGAAATTAGCTGAAATATGTAAAATAGCATAATAATGTGTGAAATTAGCTGAAAACAGTAGAATAGTAGAATAAAGTGTGAAATTAGCTGAAGTAATTAGAATACTATGAGTGTGAAAGTAGCTGAAACAACTAGTAGATAGTAGTAGTATCATAATTTGTGAAATATAAATAGTAGAAATTAGTAAGGAGAAGGAGAAGTAGTTTAAATTGTAGAAGGTTTGTAAAAGTTTAGTAGAAGGTTAGTGTAGTAGTAATGTCCTAAATGAGCTGAATTTAGCGATATGATTTTTATTTCTTTAGTACAGAATTTGTGGAAGTAGTTAGATGTGTGTGTGTGTGTATGTGTGTGCATGTGTGTGTGACTGTGTGTCTCTCTATCTGAAATTAGCTGAAAAAATAAAATAGTATCAGAAAGTGTGAAATTAGCTGAAGTAATTAGAATAGTATAATAAAGTGTGAAATTAGCTGAAAAAAGTAGAATAGTAGAATTAAGTGTGAAATTAGCTGAAAAAAGTAGAATAGCATAATAATGTGTGAAATTAGCTGAAAAAAGTAGAATAGTAGAATAAAGTGTGAAATTAGCTGAAATATGTAGAATAGCATACTAAAGTGTGAAATTAGCTGAAAAAAGTAGAATAGTAGAATAAATTTTGAAATTAGTTAAAATATGTAGAATAGTAGAAGAAACTGTGAAATTAGCTGAAATATGTAGAATAGCATAATAATGTGTGAAATTAGCTGAAAAATGTAGAATAGCATGATAAAGTGTGAAATTAGCTGAAAACAGTAGAATAGTAGAAAAAAGTGTGAAATTAGCTGAAAAAAGTAGAATAGTAGAAAAAAGTGTGAAATTAGCTGAAAAAAGTAGAATAGTAGAAAAAAGTGTGAAAGTAGGTGAAACAACTAGTAGTAAGTAGTTAGATGTGTGTGTGTGCATGTGTGTGTTACTGTCTGTGTTTGTGTCTGTGAGAGAGAAGCATAAAATGGCCGACATTAAACATATAGCATTTGATACATCAACAACAGTGAAAATAGTCCCTCCCCCCTCTCCTCCCTCAGGCAGGCTTAAGGTTGCCAAGCAACCACGGCCAACTGCTGTGCCCTAATCAGCAGAGCAGTTAATGCACCTGGTATAATTTCAGTTGGAAATACCCAGAGAGAGGGAGAGAGAAAGCAAATGAAGGGCCTCGAACAGACAACATTAAATGCCAAACGGTGTGTCGTATCCAAAAGCCGAAATATTCGTGATCGGCGGCTACTTCTCGACCAGTTCTGTGCCCAGTTTGAGAGCGAAATGTTAAAAACTCTGGTCTGGGTCGTCAGGTAAAGAGCAGATGCTCCCTGCTGCTTCTGGTAATTTCTCCTCTCAAATTAATATTGCCGCTTATGGAGCTGTGGAGGGGTGTGGGTGGGGAATCTCTGTGTGTCAGGCCAAAACTATAATACTCACAGCTTCAGCAGTGGTACCTATGCGACGCTGACAAATTTTCCTACGTTTTTATGTATAAATCGTGTCTGTAGTGTGAAATTTGTGGCCACAGGAGCAGTTTACGTTTTATTTTTTGACCGATTTTTTTCTCTCCTCCACACTCTAGCTGATGATGTCATCCACTGTGGCCCAAAAGATTCCGTCCAATACACACCCATTATAAACCCTGAATTTTGATCAAAACCCTTCTCACCTTTGAGCCTTCATAGTTTAAAAACGGTAAAAGATTTTTAAAAAAGTTAAATACGAGTTTAATAGTTTAATATCTTGTGTACATTTTGAACTTTGAATGAAGTTTGTAGTAGTAGTAGAAGTAGTTTAAAATGTAGAATGTTTGTAAAAGTTTGTAGAAGTTTGTACAATGTATTTCAAATGGGAAAATATTTGTAGAAATAGTTGAATAATTTGTAAAATATTAATATTAGAAAAAAGTTTTTTGATAAGCCAGCATGTGCTGAATGAGCTGAATCTAGTGATATAAGTTTTGTTTTTGTAGTACAAAATTTGTAGGATCCTTGGGGTACCGAAAAACGTACGGAAGAAGAAAAATAACTAGAAAACTGCATTTCCTGCGGAAATACGGTGTGGGGGCCCTCTGCCGCCCGTGGTCGCACGGCGTTCCCCCACCTCTCTCTCCCCACATTCCTGCCCCTCTTTAGCCATCTTTACACAATAAACCTTGAAAAGGCCAAACAATGCATGTCTAAAAAATGTGAAATGAGCTAAAAACAGTAGAATAGTATGGAGTGGTACAATGTTGTGTAATACTGTAGAAATTTGTAGGAAAAGGTAGAATTTTAGAAAGTAGCCAGGTATGTGTGTCTATGAGTAGAACAGTTTGAAGTGGTAGAAGTGTGAAATTAGCTGAAATAAGTAAAATAGTAGAATACAGTGTGAAATTAGCTGAAATAAGTAGAATTGTAGAATAAAGTGTGAAATTAGCTGAAATAAGCAGAATAGTATCATAAAGTGTGAAATCAGCTGAAATAAGTAGAATAGTAGAATAAAGTGTGAAATTAGCAGAAATAAGTAGAATAGTACAAGTGTGAAAATAGCTGAAACAACTAGCAGATAGTAGTAGTGTAATAATTTGTGAAATATAAATAGTAGAAATTAGTAAGGAGAAGGAGAAGTAGTTTAAATTGAAGAAGGTTTGTAAAAGTTTAGTAGGTTAGTGTAGTAGTAATGTCTTAAATGAGCTCAATTCAGCACTATGATTTTTATTTCTGTAGTACAGAATTTGTGGAAGTAGGTGTGTGTGTGTGTGTGTGTGTGCATGTGTCTGTGACTGTCTGTGTGTCTCTCTATTTGTCTGTTATCAGAAAGTGTGAAATTAGCAGAAATAAGTAGAATACTATAAGAAAGTGTGAAATTGGCTGAAGTAATTAGAATAGTATAACAAAGTGTGAAATATGTAGAATAGTGTGATAAAGTGAAAAATTAGCTGAAATAATTTTACATAACGTGTGAAATTAGATGAAAAAGTAGAATAGTAGAATAATGTGTGAAATTAGCTGAAAAAAGTAGGATAGTAGAATTAAGTGGGAAATTAGCTGAAATGTGTAGAATAGCATAATAAAATGTGAAATTAGCTGAAATTCATAGAATAGCATAATAAAATGTGAAATTAGCTGAAAAAAGTAGAATAGCATAATAAAGTGTGAAATTAGCTGAAAAAAGTAGAATAGTAGAATTAAGTGTGAAATTAGCTGAAATATGTAGAATAGCAGAATAATGTGTGAAATTAGCTGAAATAAGCAGAATAGTGTCATAAAGTGTGAAATCAGCTGAAATAAGTAGAATAGTAGAATAAAGTGTGAAATTAGCAGAAATAAGTAGAATAGTACAAGTGTGAAAATAGCTGAAACAACTAGCAGATAGTAGTAGTATAATAATTTGTGAAATATAAATAGTAGAAATTAGTAAGGAGAAGGAGAAGTAGTTTAAATTGAAGAAGGTTTGTAAAAGTTTAGTAGGTTAGTGTAGTAGTAATGTCTTAAATGAGCTCAATTCAGCACTATGATTTTTATTTCTGTAGTACAGAATTTGTGGAAGTAGGTGTGTGTGTGTGTGTGTGTGTGTGTGTGCATGTGTCTGTGACTGTCTGTGTGTCTCTCTATTTGTCTGTTATCAGAAAGTGTGAAATTAGCGGAAATAAGTAGAATACTATAAGAAAGTGTGAAATTGGCTGAAGTAATTAGAATAGTATAACAAAGTGTGAAATATGTAGAATAGTGTGATAAAGTGAAAAATTAGCTGAAATAATTTTACATAACGTGTGAAATTAGATGAAAAAGTAGAATAGTAGAATAATGTGTGAAATTAGCTGAAAAAAGTAGGATAGTAGAATTAAGTGGGAAATTAGCTGAAATGTGTAGAATAGCATAATAAAATGTGAAATTAGCTGAAATTCATAGAATAGCATAATAAAATGTGAAATTAGCTGAAAAAAGTAGAATAGCATAATAAAGTGTGGAATCAGTTAAAAAAAGGTAGAATAGCATAATAAAGTGTGAAATTAGCTGAAATATGTAGAATAGCATAATAAAGTGTGAATTTAGCTGAACTATGTAGAATAGCATAATAAAGTGTGAAATTAGCTGAAAAAAGTAGAATAGTAGAATAAAGTGTGAAATTAGCTGAAATATGTAGAACATAATAACGTGTGAAATCAGTTAAAAAAAGGTAGAATAGCATAATAAAGTGTGAAATTAGCTGAAATATGTAGAATAGCATAATAAAGTGTGAAATGAGCTGAAATATGTAGAATAGCATAATAAAGTGTGAATTTAGCTGAACTATGTAGAATAGCATAATAAAGTGTGAAATTAGCTGAAAAAAGTAGAATAGTAGAATAAAGTGTGAAATTAGCTGAAATATGTAGAATAGCATAATAAAGTGTGAATTTAGCTGAACTATGTAGAATAGCATAATAAAGTGTGAAATTAGCTGAAAAAAGTAGAATAGTAGAATAAAGTGTGAAATTAGCTGAAATATGTAGAACATAATAACGTGTGAAATCAGTTAAAAAAAGGTAGAATAGCATAATAAAGTGTGAAATTAGCTGAAATATGTAGAATAGCATAATAAAGTGTGAAATGAGCTGAAATATGTAGAATAGCATAATAAAGTGTGAATTTAGCTGAACTATGTAGAATAGCATAATAAAGTATGAAATTAGCTGAAAAAAGGAGAATAGTAGAATAAATTGTGAAATTAGCTGAAATATGTAGAATAACATAATAATGTGTGAAATTAGCTGAAAAAAGTAGAATAGCATGATAAAGTGTGAAATTAGCTGAAAAAAGTAGAATAGTAGAATAAAGTGTGAAATTAGCTGAAAAAAGTAGAATAGTAGAATAAAGTATGAAATTGGCTGAAGTAATTAGAATAGCATAAGAAAGTGTGAAACATGTAGAATAGTATAATAACGTGTGAAATTAGCTGAAAAAAGTAGAATAGTATAAGTGTAAAAGTATCTGAAACAACTAGTAGTAAGTAGTTAGGTGTGTGTCTGAAATATGTAGAATAGCATAATAAAGTGTGAATTTAGCTGAACTATGTAGAATAGCATAATAAAGTGTGAAATTAGCTGAAAAAAGTAGAATAGTAGAATAAAGTGTGAAATTAGCTGAAATATGTAGAACATAATAACGTGTGAAATCAGTTAAAAAAAGGTAGAATAGCATAATAAAGTGTGAAATTAGCTGAAATATGTAGAATAGCATAATGAAGTGTGAAATTAGCTGAAATATGTAGAATAGCATAATAAAGTGTGAATTTAGCTGAACTATGTAGAATAGCATAATAACGTATGAAATTAGCTGAAAAAAGGAGAATAGTAGAATAAAGTGTGAAATTAGCTGAAATATGTAGAATAACATAATAATGTGTGAAATTAGCTGAAAAAAGTAGAATAGCATGATAAAGTGTGAAATTAGCTGAACTATGTGGAATAGCATAATAAAGTGTGAAATTAGCTGAAAAAAGTAGAATAGTAGAATAAAGTGTGAAATTAGCTGAAATATGTAGAACATAATAACGTGTGAAATCAGTTAAAAAAAGGTAGAATAGCATAACAAAGTGTGAAATTAGCTGAAATATGTAGAACAGCATAATAAAGTGTGAAATTAGCTGAAATATGTAGAATAGCATAATAAAGTGTGAATTTAGCTGAACTATGTAGAATAGCATAATAAAGTATGAAATTAGCTGAAAAAAGGAGAATAGTAGAATAAAGTGTGAAATTAGCTGAAATATGTAGAATAACATAATAATGTGTGAAATTAGCTGAAAAAAGTAGAATAGCATGATAAAGTGTGAAATTAGCTGAAAAAAGTAGAATAGTAGAATAAAGTGTGAAATTAGCTGAAAAAAGTAGAATAGTAGAATAAAGTGTGAAATTAGCTGAAAAAAGTAGAATAGTAGAATAAAGTATGAAATTGGCTGAAGTAATTAGAATAGCATAAGAAAGTGTGAAACATGTAGAATAGTATAATAAAGTGTGAAATTAGCTGAAAAAAGTAGAATAGTATAAGTGTAAAAGTATCTGAAACAACTAGTAGTAAGTAGTTAGGTGTGTGTGTGTGTGTGTGTGTGTGTGTGTGTGTGTGTGTTACTGTCTGTGTTTGTGTCTGTGAGAGAGAAGCATAAAATGGCCGACATTAAACATATAGCATTTGATACATCAACAACAGTGAAAATAGCCCCTCCCCCCTCTCCTCCCTCAGGCAGGCTTAAGGTTGCCAAGCAACCAGGACCAACTGCTGGGCCCTAATCAGCAGAGCAGTTAATGCACCTGGTATAATTTCAGTTGGAAATACCCAGAGAGAGGGAGAGAGAAAGCAAATGAAGGGCCTCGAACAGACAACATTAAATGCCAAACGGTGTGTCGTATCCAAAAGCCGAAATATTCGTGATCGGCGGCTACTTCTCGACCAGTTCTGTGCCCAGTTTGAGAGCGAAATGTTAAAAACTCTGGTCTGGGTCGTCAGGTAAAGAGCAGATGCTCCCTGCTGCTTCTGGTAATTTCTCCTCTCAAATTAATATTGCCGCTTATGGAGCTGTGGAGGGGTGTGGGTGGGGAATCTCTGTGTGTCAGGCCAAAACTATAATACTCACAGCTTCAGCAGTGGTACCTATGCGACGCTGACAAATTTTCCTACGTTTTTATGTATAAATCTTGTCTGTAGTGTGAAATTTGTGGCCACAGGAGCAGTTTACGTTTTATTTTTTGACCGATTTTTTCTCTCCTCCACACTCTAGCTGATGATGTCATCCACTGTGGCCCAAAAGATTCCGTCCAATACACACCCATTATAAACGCTGAATTTTGATCAAAACCCTTCTCACCTTTGAGCCTTCATAGTTTAAAAACGGTAAAAGATTTTAAAAAAAGTTAAATACGAGTTTAATAGTTTAATATCTTGTGTACATTTTGAAGTTTGAATGAAGTTTGTAGTAGTAGTAGAAGTAGTTTAAAATGTAGAATGTTTGTAGAAGTTTTGTAGAAAGATTTGAAGTTTGTACAATGTATTTCAAATGGGAAAAAAATTGTAGAAAAAGTTGAATAATTTGTAAAATATTAATATTAGAAAAAAGTTTTTTGATAAGCCAGCATGTGCTGAATGAGCTGAATCTAGTGATATAAGTTTTGTTTTTGTAGTACAAAATTTGTAGGATCCTTGGGGTACCGAAAAACGTACGGAAGAAGAAAAATAATAACTAGAAAACTGCATTTCCTGCGGAAATACGGTGTGGGGGCCCTTTGCCGCCCGTCGTCGCACGGCGTTCCCACATACCTGTCACTCTTTCGCTGTCTGTATACAATAAAGCTTGAAAAGGCCAAACAATGCATATCTAAAAAAATGTGAAATGAGCTGAAAACAGTAGAATAGTATGAAGTGGTACAATGTTGTGTAATACTGCAGAAATTTGTATGAAAAGGTAGAATTGTAGAAAATGTTGGAATAGTATAAGAAAGTGTGAAATTAGCTGAAGTAATTAGAATAGCATAAGAAAGTGTGAAATATGTAGAATAGTATAATAAAGTGTCAATTTAGGTGAAATAAGTAGAATATAGAATAAAGTGTGATATTAGCTGAAGTAATTAGAATAGTATAATAAAGTGTAAAATTAGCTGAAGTAAGTAGAATAGTAGAATAAAGTGTGAAATTAGATGAAAAAGTAGAATAATAGAATGAAGTGTGAAATTAGCTGAAATATGTAGAATAGCATAATAATGTGTGAAATTAGCTGAAAAAAGTAGAATAGCATAATAATGTGTGAAATTAGTTGAAAACAGTAGAATAGTAGAAAAAAGTGTGAAATTGTAGTAGTAGTATAGTAGTAGTATCATAATTTGTGAAATATAAATAGTAGAAATTAGTAAGGAGAAGGAGAAGTAGTTTAAATTGTAGAAGGTTTGTAAAAGGTTAGTAGAAGGTTAGTGTAGTAGTAATGTCCTAAATGAGCTGAATTTAGCGATATGATTTTTATTTCTTTAGTACAGAATTTGTGGAAGTAGTTAGATGTGTGTGTGTGTGTATGTGTGTGCATGCGTGTGTGACTGTGTGTCTCTCTATCTGAAATTAGCTGAAAAAATAAAATAGTATCAGAAAGTGTGAAATTAGCTGAAGTAATTAGAATAGTATAATAAAGTGTGAAATTAGCTGAAAAAAGTAGAATAGCATAATAATGTGTGAAATTAGCTGAAATAAGTAGAATAGTACCATAAAGTGTGAAATTAGCTGAAAAAAGTAGAATAGTAGAATAATGTGTGAAATTAGATGAAAAAGTAGAATAAAGTGTGAAATTAGATGAAAAAGTAGAATAGTAGAATAAAGTGTGAAATTAGTTGAAATAAGTAGAATAGTACCATAAAGTGTGAAATTAGCTGAAAAAAGTAGAATAAAGTGTGAAATTAGATGAAAAAGTAGAATAGTATAATAAAGTGTGAAATTAGCTGAAAAAAGTAGAATAGTAGAATAAAGTCTGAAATTAGCTGAAAAAAGTAGAATAGTAGAATAAAGTGTGAAATTGGCTGAAGTAATTAGAATAGTAACAAAGTGTGAAATATGTAGAATAGTGTAATAAAGTGAAAAATTAGCTGAAATGAGTAGAATAGTAGAATAAAGTGTGAAATTAGATGAAAAAGTAGAATAGTAGAATAAAGTGTGAAATTAGATGAAAAAGTAGAATAGTATAATAAAGTGTGAAATTAGCTGAAAAAAGTAGAATAGTAGAATAAAGTCTGAAATTAGCTGAAAAAAGTAGAATAGTAGAATAAAGTGTGAAATTGGCTGAAGTAATTACAATAGTATAATAAAGTGTGAAACATGTAGAATAGTATAATAAAGTGTGAAATTAGCTGAAAAAAGTAGAATAGTATAAGTGTAAAAGTAGCTGAAACAACTAGTAGTAAGTAGTTAGGTGTGTGTGTGTCTGTGTGTGTGTGTGTGTGTGTGTTACTGTCTGTGTTTGTGTCTGTGAGAGAGAAGCATAAAATGTCCGACATTAAACATATAGCATTTGATACATCAACAACAGTGAAAATAGCCCCTCCCCCCTCTCCTCCCTCAGGCAGGCTTAAGGTTGCCAAGCAACCAGGCCCAACTGCTGGGCCCTAATCAGCAGAGCAGTTAATGCACCTGGTATAATTTCAGTTGGAAATACCCAGAGAGAGGGAGAGAGAAAGCAAATGAAGGGCCTCGAACAGACAACATTAAATGCCAAACGGTGTGTCGTATCCAAAAGCCGAAATATTCGTGATCGGCGGCTACTTCTCGACCAGTTCTGTGCCCAGTTTGAGAGCAAAATGTTAAAAACTCTGGTCTGGGTCGTCAGGTAAAGAGCAGATGCTCCCTGCTGCTTCTGGTAATTTCTCCTCTCAAATTAACATTGCCGTCTATGGAGGTGTGGAGGGGTGTGGGTGGGGAATCTCTGTGTGTCAGGCCAAAACTATAATACTCACAGCTTCAGCAGTGGTATCTATGCGACGCTGACAAATTTTCCTACGTTTTTATGTATAAATCGTGTCTGTAGTGTGAAATTTGTGGCCACAGGAGCAGTTTACGTTTTATTTTTTGACCGATTTTTTCTCTCCTCCACACTCTAGCTGATGATGTCATCCACTGTGGCCCAAAACATTCCGCGCCATACACACCCATTATAAACCCTGATTTTTGATCAAAACCCTTCTCACCTTTGAGGCCCGATAGTTTAAAAACGGTAAAAGATTTTTAAAAAAGTTAAATACGAGTTTAATAGTTTAATATTTTGTGTACAATTTGAAGTTTGAATGAAGTCTGTAGTAGTAGTAGAAGTAGTTCAAAATGTAGAATGTTTGTAGAAGTTTTGTAGAAAGATTTTAAGTTTGTACAATGTATTTCAAATGGGAAAAAATTTGTAGAAAAAGTTGAATAATTTGTAAAATATTAATATTAGAAAAAAGTTTTTTGATAAGCCAGCATGTGCTGAATGAGCTGAATCTAGTGATATAAGTTTTGTTTTTGTAGTACAAAATTTGTAGGATCCTTGGAGTGCCGAAAAACGTACGGAAGAAGAAAAATAATAATAAAGATTTGAATAACAATAGTGTGGGCGCCCTCTGGGCCCCCACACCAATAACTAGAAAACTGCATTTCCTGCGGAAATACGGTGTGGGGGCCCTCTGCCGCCCGTCGTTGCACGGCGTTCCCACATACCTGTCACTCTTTCGCTGTCTGTATACAATAAAGCTTGAAAAGGCCAAACAATGCATATCTAAAAAATGTGAAATGAGCTGAAAACAGTAGAATAGTATGAAGTGGTACAATGTTGTGTAATACTGTAGAAATTTGTATGAAAAGGTAGAATTGTAGAAAATGTTGGAATAGTATAAGAAAGTGTGAAATTAGCTGAAGTAATTAGAATAGCATAAGAAAGTGTGAAATATGTAGAATAGTATAATAAAGTGTAAATTTAGCTGAAATAAGTAGAATATAGAATAAAGTGTGATATTAGCTGAAGTAATTAGAATAGTATAATAAAGTGTAAAATTAGCTGAAATAAGTAGAATAGTAGAATAAAGTGTGAAATTGGATGAAAAAGTAGAATAATAGAATGAAGTGTGAAATTAGCTGAAATATGTAGAATAGCATAATAATGTGTGAAATTAGCTGAAAAAAGTAGAATAGTAGAATAAAGTGTGAAATTAGCTGAAATATGTAGAATAGCATAATAATGTGTGAAATTAGCTGAAAAAAGTAGAATAGTAGAATAAAGTGTGAAATTAGCTGAAGTAATTAGAATACTATGAGTGTGAAAGTAGCTGAAACAACTAGTAGATAGTAGTAGTATCATAATTTGTGAAATATAAATAGTAGAAATTAGTAAGGAGAAGGAGAAGTAGTTTAAATTGTAGAAGGTTTGTAAAAGGTTAGTAGAAGGTTAGTGTAGTAGTAATGTCCTAAATGAGCTGAATTTAGCGATATGATGTTTATTTCTTTAGTACAGAATTTGTGGAAGTAGTTAGATGTGTGTGTGTGTATGTGTGTGCATGCGTGTGTGACTGTGTGTCTCTCTATCTGAAATTAGCTGAAGTAATTAGAATAGTATAATAAAGTGTGAAATTAGCTGAAAAAAGTAGAATAGTAGAATTAAGTGTGAAATTAGCTGAAAAAAGTAGAATAGCATAATAATGTGTGAAATTAGCTGAAAAAAGTAGAATAGTAGAATAAAGTGTGAAATTAGCTGAAATATGTAGAATAGCATACTAAAGTGTGAAATTAGCTGAAAAAAGTAGAATAGTAGAATAAATTGTGAAATTAGTTAAAATATGTAGAATAGTAGAAGAAACTGTGAAATTAGCTGAAATATGTAGAATAGCATAATAATGTGTGAAATTAGCTGAAAAATGTAGAATGGCATGATAAAGTGTGAAATTAGCTGAAAACAGTAGAATAGTAGAAAAAAGTGTGAAATTAGCTGAAAAAAGTAGAATAGTAGAAATAAGTGTGAAATTAGCTGAAAAAAGTAGAATAGTATAAGTGTGAAAGTAGGTGAAACAACTAGTAGTAAGTAGTTAGATGTGTGTGTTTGCATGTCTGTGTTACTGTCTGTGTTTGTGTCTGTGAGAGAGAAGCATAAAATGGCCGACATTAAACATATAGCATTTGATACATCAACAACAGTGAAAATAGCCCCTCCCCCCTCTCCTCCCTCAGGCAGGCTTAAGGTTGCCAAGCAACTCTCCCCACATTCCTGCCACTCTCTAGCCATCTCTACACAATAAACCTTGAAAAGGCCAAATAATACATATCTAAACAATGTGAAATGAGCTGAAAACAGTAGAATAGCATGAAGTGGTACAATGTTGTGTAATACTATAGAAATTTGTATGTAAAGGTAGAAGTTTAGGAAGTTGCCAGGTATGTGTGTCTATGAATAGAACAGTATGAAGTGGTACAATGCTGTGAATTTCTTTAGGAATTTGTATGAAAAGGTAGAATTGTATTAGAATAGTATAAGAAAGCCAATTAGCTTAAAAAGGCAGAACAGTATAATAAAAATGTGAAATTAGCTGAAAAAAGTAGAATAGTAGAATAAAGTGTGTGAAATTATCTGAAAAAGTAGAATAGTATAATAAAGTGTGAAATTAGCTGAAAAAGTAGAATAGTATCATAAAGTGTGAAATTAGCTGAAAAAGCAGAATAGTATAATAAAGTGTGAAATTAGCTGAAAAAAGTAGAATAGTAGAATAAAGTGTGAAATTAGCTGAAACTAGTAGTAAATAGTTAGATGTGTGTGTGTATGTGTGTGTGTGTGTGTGTGTGTGCATGTGTGTGTTACTGTCTGTGTTTGTGTCTGTGAGAGAGAAGCATAAAATGTCCGACATTAAACATATAGCATTTGATACATCAACAACAGTGAAAATAGCCCCTCCCCCCTCTCCTCCCTCAGGCAGGCTTAAGGTTGCCAAGCAACCACGGCCAACTGCTGTGCCCTAATCAGCAGAGCAGTTAATGCACCTGGTATAATTTCAGTTGGAAATACCCAGAGAGAGGGAGAGAGAAAGCAAATGAAGGGCCTCGAACAGACAACATTAAATGCCAAACGGTGTGTCGTATCCAAAAGCCGAAATATTCGTGATCGGCGGCTATTTCTCGACCAGTTCTGTGCCCAGTTTGAGAGCGAAATGTTAAAAACTCTGGTCTGGGTCGTCAGGTAAAGAGCAGATGCTCCCTGCTGCTTCTGGTAATTTCTCCTCTCAAATTAACATTGCCGCCTATGGAGCTGTGGAGGGGTGTGGGTGGGGAACTCTGTGTGTCAGGCCAAAACTATAATACTCACAGCTTCAGCAGTGGTACCTTTGCGACGCTGACAAATTTTCCTACGTTTTTATGTATAAATCGTGTCTGTAGTGTGAAATTTGTGGCCACAGGAGCAGTTTACGTTTTATTTTTTGACCGATTTTTTCTCTCCTCCACACTCTAGCTGATGATGTCATCTACTGTGGCCCAAAAGATTCCGTCCAATACACACCCATTATAAACGCTGAATTTTGATCAAAACCCTTCTCACCTTTGAGCCTTCATAGTTTAAAAACGGTAAAAGATTTTAAAAAAAGTTAAATACGAGTTTAATAGTTTAATATCTTGTGTACATTTTGAAGTTTGAATGAAGTTTGTAGTAGTAGTAGAAGTAGTTTAAAATGTAGAATGTTTGTAAAAGTTTGTAGAAGTTTGTACAATGTATTTCAAATGGGAAAATATTTGTAGAAAAAGTTGAATAATTTGTAAAATATTAATATTAGAAAAAAGTTTTTTGATAAGCCAGCATGTGCTGAATGAGCTGAATCTAGTGATATAAGTTTTGTTTTTGTAGTACAAAATTTGTAGGATCCTTGGGGTACCGAAAAACGTACGGAAGAAGAAAAATAATAATAACTAGAAAACTGCATTTCCTGCGGAAATACGGTGTGGGGGCCCTCTGCCGCCCGTCGTTGCACGGCGTTCCCACATACCTGTCACTCTTTGCTGTCTGTATACAATAAAGCTTGAAAAGGCCAAACAATGTATATCTAAAAAATGTGAAATGAGCTGAAAACAGTAGAACACGATGAAGTGGTACAATGTTGTGTAATACTGTACAAATTTGTATGAAAAGGTAGAATTGTAGAAAATGTTAGAATAGTATAAGAAAGCGTGAAATTAGCTGAAGTAATTAGAATAGTATAAGAAAGTGTGAAATATGTAGAATAGTATAATAAAGTGTAAATTTAGCTGAAATAAGTAGAATAGTAGAATAAAGTGTGATATTAGCTGAAGTAATTAGAATAGTTTAATAATGTGTAAAATTAGCTGAAATAAGTAGAATAGTAGAATAAAGTGTGAAATTAGCTGAAGTAATTAGAATAGTAGAATAAAGTGTGAAATTAGCTGAAAAAAGCAGAATACTATAATAATGTGTGAAATTAGCTGAAAAAAGTAGAATAGTATACGTGTGAAATTAGCTGAACAAAGTAGAATAGTAGAATAAAGTGTGAAATTAGCTGAAAAATGTAGAATAGCATAAATGTGTGAAATTAGCTGAAAAAAGTAGAACAGAATAATAATGTGTGAAAATTACCTGAAAAAAGTAGAATCGTAGAATAAAGTGTGAAATTAGCTGAAATATGCAGAATAGTAGAATTAAGTGTGAAATTAGCTGAAAAAAGTAGAATAGTAGAATAAAGTGTGAAATTAGCTGAAAGAAGTACAATATTATAATAATAATGTGTGAAATTAGCTGAAAATGTAGAATAGCATAATAATGTGTGAAATTAGCTGAAAAAAGTAGAATAGTAGAAGAAACTGTGAAATTAGCTGAAATATGTAGAATAGCATAATAATGTGTGAAATTAGCTGAACAATGTAGAATAGCATGATAAAGTGTGAAATTAACTGAAATATGTAGAATAGAATAATAATGTGTGAAATTAGCTGAAAAAAGTAGAATAGCATAATAAAGTGTGAAATTAGCTGAAAAAAGTAGAATAGTAGAATAAAGTGTGAAATTAGCTGAATAAAGTAGAATAGTAGAATAAAGTGTGAAATTAGCTGAAAAAAGTAGAATAGCATAATAAAGTGTGAAATTAGATGAATAAAGTAGAATAGTGGAATAAAGTGTGAAATGAGCTGAAAACAGTAGAATAGTAGAATAAAGTGTGAAATTAGCTGAAAAAAGTAGAATAGCATAATAAAGTGTGAAATTAGCTGAATAAAGTAGAATAGTGGAATAAAGTGTGAAATTAGCTGAAAACAGTAGAATAGTAGAATAAAATGTGAAATTAGCTGAAAAAAGTAGAATAGTATAGGAAAGCGTGAAATTAGCTGAAAAAAGTAGAATAGTATAAAAGTGTGAAATTAGCTGAAAAAAGTAGAATAGGAGAATAAAGTGTGAAATTAGCTGAAAAAAGTAGAATAGTAGAATACAGTGTGAAATTAGCTGAATAAAGTAGAATAGTAGAATAAAGTGTGAAATTAGCTGAAAAAGTAGAATAGCATAATAATGTGTGAAATTACCTGAATAAAGTAGAATAGTGGAATAGTGTGAAATGAGCTGAAAACAGTAGAATAGTAGAATAAAGTGTGAAATTAGCTGAAAACAGTAGAATAGTAGAATAAAGTGTGAAATTAGCTGAAAAAAGTAGAATAGTATAGGAAAGCGTGAAATTAGCTGAAAAAAGTAGAATAGTATAAGTGTGAAAGTAGCTGAAACAACTAGTAGTAAGTAGTTAGATGTGTGTGTGTGTGTGTGTGTGTGTGTGTGTGTGTGTGTGTGTGTTACTGTCTGTGTTTGTGTCTGTCAGAGAGAAGCATAAAATGGCCGAAATTAAACAGATAGCATTTGATACATCAACAACAGTGAAAATAGCCCCTCCCCCCTCTCCTCCCTCAGGCAGGCTTAAGGTTGCCAAGCAACCAGGACCAACTGCTGGGCCCTAATCAGCAGAGCAGTTAATGCACCTGGTGTAATTTCAGTTGGAAATACCCAGAGAGAGGGAGAGAGAAAGCAAATGAAGGGCCTCGAACAGACAACATTAAATGCCAAACGGTGTGTCGTATCCAAAAGCCGAAATATTCGTGATCGGCGGCTACTTCTCGACCAGCTCTGTGCCCAGTTTGAGAGCGAAATGTTAAAAACTCTGGTCTGGATCGTCAGGTAAAGAGCAGATGCTCCCTGCTGCTTCTGGTAATTTCTCCTCTCAAATTAACATTGCCGCCTATGGAGGTGTGGAGGGGTGTGGGGTGGGGAATCTCTGTGTGTCAGGCCAAAACTATAATACTCACAGCTTCAGCAGTGGTACCTATGCGACGCTGACAAATTTTCCTGCGTTTTTATGTATAAATCGTGTCTGTAGTGTGAAATTTGTGGCCACAGGAGCAGTTTACGTTTTATTTTTTGACCGATTTTTTCTCTCCTCCACACTCTAGCTGATGATGTCATCCACTGTGGCCCAAAACATTCCGTCCAATACACACCCATTATAAACGCTGAATTTTGATCAAAACCCTTCTCACCTTTGAGCCTTCATAGTTTAAAAACGGTAAAAGATTTTTAAAAAAGTTAAATACGAGTTTAATAGTTTAATATTTTGGGTACAATTTGAAGTTTGAATGAAGTCTGTAGTAGTATTAGAAGTAGTTTAAAATGTAGAATGTTTGTAGAAGTTTTGTAGAAAGATTTGAAGTTTGTACAATGTATTTCAAATGGGAAAAAATTTGTAGAAAAAGTTGAATAATTTGTAAAATATTAATATTAGAAAAAAGTTTTTTGATAAGCCAGCATGTGCTGAATGAGCTGAATCTAGTGATATAAGTTTTGTTTTTGTAGTACAAAATTTGTAGGATCCTTGGAGTGCCGAAAAACGTACGGAAGAAGAAAAATAATAATAAAGATTTGAAGAACAATAGTGTGGGAGCCCTCTGGGCCCCCACACCAATAATAAAGATTTGAAGAACAATAGTGTGGGCGCCCTCTGGGCCCCCACACCAATAACTAGAAAACTGCATTTCCTGCGGAAATACGGTGTGGGGGCCCTCTGCCGCCCGTCGTCGCACGGCGTTTCCACATACCTGTCACTCTTTCGCCGTCTGTATACAATAAAGCGTGAAAAGGCCAAACAATGCATATCTAAAAAATGTGAAATGATCTGAAAACAGTAGAACAGTATGCAGTGGTACAATGTTGTGTAATACTGTAAAAATTTGTATGAAAAGGTAGAATTGTAGAAAATGTTAGAATAGTATAAGAAAGTGTGAAATTGGCTGAAGTAATTAGAATAGTAGAATAAAGTGTGAAATTAGCTGAAATATGTAGAATAGCATAATAAAGTGTGAAATTAGCTGAAAAAAGTAGAATAGCATAATAAAGTGTGAAATTAGCTGAAAAATGTAGAATAGCATAATAAAGTGTGAAATTAGCTGAAATATGTAGAATAGCATAATAATGTGTGAAATTAGCTGAAAAAAGTAGAATAGCATAATAAAGTGTGAAATTAGCTGAAATATGTAGAATAGTAGAATAAAGTGTGAAATTAGCTGAAATATGTAGAATAGCAGAATTAAGTGTGAAATTAGCTGAAAAAAGTAGAATACCATAATAAAGTGTGAAATTAGCTGAAATATGTAGAACAACATAATAATGCGTGAAATCAGCTGAAAAAAGTAGAATAGTAGACTAAAGTGTGAAATTAGTTGAAAAAAAAGTAGAATAGTAGAATAAAGTGTGAAATTAGCTGAAATAAGAAGGATAGTAGAATAAAGTGTGAAATTAGCTGAAAAAAGTAGAATAGCATGATAATGTGTAAAATTAGCTGAAAAAAGTAGAATAGTATAATAAAGTGTGAAATTAGCTGAAATAAGAAGGATAGTAGAATAAAGTGTGAAATTAGCTGAAATAAGTAGAATAGCATAATATGTGAAATTAGCTGACAAAAGTAGAATAGTAGAATGAAGTGTGAAATTAGCTGAAATAAGTAGAATAGCATAATAATGTGTGAAATTAGCTGAAAAATGTAGAATAGCATGATAAAGTGTGAAATTAGCTGAAAACAGTAGAATAGTAGAAAAAAGTGTGAAATTAGCTGAAAAAAGTAGAATAGTAGAAAAAAGTGTGAAATTAGCTGAAAAAAGTAGAATAGTATAAGTGTGAAAGTAGGTGAAACAACTAGTAGTAAGTAGTTAGATGTGTGTGTGTGTGCATGTCTGTGTTACTGTCTGTGTTTGTGTCTGTGAGAGAGAAGCATAAAATGGCCGACATTAAACATATAGCATTTGATACATCAACAACAGTGAAAATAGCCCCTCCCCCCTCTCCTCCCTCAGGCAGGCTTAAGGTTGCCAAGCAACTCTCCCCACATTCCTGCCACTCTCTAGCCATCTCTACACAATAAACCTTGAAAAGGCCAAATAATACATATCTAAACAATGTGAAATGAGCTGAAAACAGTAGAATAGCATGAAGTGGTACAATGTTGTGTAATACTATAGAAATTTGTATGTAAAGGTAGAAGTTTAGGAAGTTGCCAGGTATGTGTGTCTATGAATAGAACAGTATGAAGTGGGTACAATGCTGTGAATTTCTTTAGGAATTTGTATGAAAAGGTAGAATTGTATTAGAATAGTATAAGAAAGCCAATTAGCTTAAAAAGGCAGAATAGTATAATAAAAATATGAAAATTAGCTGAAAAAAGTAGAATAGTAGAATAAAGTGTGAAATTAGCTGAAAAAAGTAGAATAGCATAATTTATGAAATTAGCTGAAAAAAGTAGAATAGCATAATAAAGTGTGAAATTATCTGAAAAAGTAGAATAGTATAATAAAGTGTGAAATTAGCTGAAATAAGTAGAATAGCATAATAATGTGTGAAATTAGCTGAAATAAGTAGAATAGTACCATAAAGTGTGAAATTAGCTGAAAAAAGTAGAATAGTAGAATAATGTGTGAAATTAGACGAAAAAGTAGAATAAAGTGTGAAATTAGATGAAAAAGTAGAATATTAGAATAAAGTGTGAAATTAGATGAAATAAGTAGATAGTACCATAAAGTGTGAAATTAGCTGAAAAAAGTAGAATAAAGTGTGAAATTAGATGAAAAAGTAGAATAGTAGAATAAAGTGTGAAATTAGCAGAAGTATATACAATAGTATATATAAGTGTGAAACATGTAGAATAGTATAATAAATTGTGAAATTAGCTGAAAAAAGTAGAATAGTAGAATAAAGTGTGAAATTAGCTGAAAAAAGTAGAATAGTATAAGTGTGAAAGTAGCTGAAACAACTAGTAGTAAGTAGTTAGATGTGTGTGTGTGTGTGTGTGTGTGTGTTACTGTCTGTGTTTGTGTCTGTGAGAGAGAAGCATAAAATGGCCGACATTAAACATATAGCATTTGATACATCAACAACAGTGAAAATAGCCCCTCCCCCCTCTCCTCCCTCAGGCAGGCTTAAGGTTGCCAAGCAACCAGGACCAACTGCTGGGCCCTAATCAGCAGAGCAGTTAATGCACCTGGTGTAATTTCAGTTGGAAATACCCAGAGAGAGGGAGAGAGAAAGCAAATGAAGGGCCTCGAACAGACAACATTAAATGCCAAACGGTGTGTCGTATCCAAAAGCCGAAATATTTGTGATCGGCGGCTACTTCTCGACCAGCTCTGTGCCCAGTTTGAGAGCGAAATGTTAAAAACTCTGGTCTGGGTCGTCAGGTAAAGAGCAGATGCTCCCTGCTGCTTCTGGTAATTTCTCCTCTCAAATTAACATTGCCGCCTATGGAGGTGTGGAGGGGTGTGGGTGGGGGAATCTCTGTGTGTCAGGCCAAAACTATAATACTCACAGCTTCAGCAGTGGTATCTATGCGACGCTGACAAATTTTCCTACGTTTTTATGTATAAATCGTGTCTGTAGTGTGAAATTTGTGGCCACAGGAGCAGTTTACGTTTTATTTTTTGACCGATTTTTTCTCTCCTCCACACTCTAGCTGATGATGTCATCCACTGTGGCCCAAAACATTCCGTCCAATACACACCCATTATAAACCCTGAATTTTGATCAAAACCCTTCTCACCTTTGAGCCTTCATAGTTTAAAAACGGTAAAAGATTTTTAAAAAAGTTAAATACGAGTTTAATAGTTTAATATTTTGTGTACAATTTGAAGTTTGAATGAAGTCTGTAGTAGTAGTAGAAGTAGTTTAAAATGTAGAATGTTTGTAGAAGTTTTGTAGAAAGATTTTAAGTTTGTACAATGTATTTCAAATGGGAAAAAATTTGTAGAAAAAGTTGAATAATTTGTAAAATATTAATAGTAGAAAAAAGTTGAATTTAAGCAGGAATGTCCTGAATGAGCTGAATTTAGTGATATAAGTTTTGTTTTTGTAGGACAAAATTTGTAGGATCCTTGGGGGTACCGTAAAACGTACGGAAGAAGAAAAATAATAATAATAATAATAATAATAATAATAATAATAAAGATTTGAAGAACAATAGTGTGGGAGCCCTCTGGGCCCCCACACCAACTAGAAAACTGCATTTCCTGCGGAAATACGGTGTGGGGGCCCTCTGCCGCCCGTCGTCGCACGGCGTTCCCCCACCTCTCTCTCCCCACATTCCTGCCACTCTTTAGCCATCTCTACACAATAAACCTTGAAAAGGCCAAATAATACATATCTAAACAATGTGAAATGAGCTGAAAACAGTAGAATAGCATGAAGTGGTTACAATGTTGTGTAATACTATAGAAATTTGTATGTAAAGGTAGAAGTTTAGGAAGTTGCCAGGTATGTGTGTCTATGAATAGAACAGTATGAAGTGGTACAATGCTGTGAATTTCTTTAGGAATTTGTATGAAAAGGTAGAATTGTATTAGAATAGTATAAGAAAGCCAATTAGCTTAAAAAGGCAGAATAGTATAATAAAAATGTGAAATTAGCTGAAAAAAGTAGAATAGTAGAATAAAGTATGAAATTAGCTGAAAAAAGTAGAATAGCATAATAAAGTGTGAAATTAGCTGAAATGAGCAGAATAGTAGAATAAACTGTGAAATTAGCTGAAAAAGTAGAACAGTATAATAAAGTGTGAAATTAGCTGAAATAAGTAGAATAGCATAATAATGTGTGAAATTAGCTGAAATAAGTAGAATAGTACCATAAAGTGTGAAATTAGCTGAAAAAAGTAGAATAGTAGAATAATGTGTGAAATTAGATGAAAAAGTAGAATAGTAGAATAAAGTGTGAAATTAGCTGAAGTAATTACAATAATATAATAAAGTGTGAAACATGTAGAATAGTATAATAAAGTGTGAAATTAGCTTTAAAAAGTACAATAGCAGAATAAAGTGTGAAATTAGATGAAAAAAGTAGAATAGTATAAGTGTGAAAGTAGCTGAAACAACTAGTAGTAAGTAGTTAGGTGTGTGTGTGTGTGTGTGTTACTGTCTGTGTTTGTGTCTGTGAGAGAGAAGCATAAAATGTCCGACATTAAACATATAGCATTTGATACATCAACAACAGTGAAAATAGCCCCTCCCCCCTCTCCTCCCTCAGGCAGGCTTAAGGTTGCCAAGCAACCAGGACCAACTGCTGGGCCCTAATCAGCAGAGCAGTTAATGCACCTGGTATAATTTCAGTTGGAAATACCCAGAGAGAGGGAGAGAGAAAGCAAATGAAGGGCTGCGAAGACGTGGCGAAATATGCCAAACGGGTGTGTCGTATCCAAAAGCCGAAATATTTGTGATCTGCGGCTACTTCTCGACCAGCTCTGTGCCCAGTTTGAGAGCGAAATGTTAAAAACTCTGGTCTGGGTCGTCAGGTAAAGAGCAGATGCTCCCTGCTGCTCCTGGTAATTTCTCCTCTCAAATTAACATTGCCGTCTATGGAGGTGTGGAGGGGTGTGGGTGGGGAATCTCTGTGAGTCAGGCCAAAACTATAATACTCACAGCTTCAGCAGTGGTATCTATGCGACGCTCACAAATTTTCCTACGTTTTTATGTAGGAATCGTGTCTGTAGTGTGAAATTTGTGGCCACAGGAGCAGTTTACGTTTTATTTTTTGACCGATTTTTTCTCTCCTCCACACTCTGGCTGATGATGTCATCCACTGTGGCCCAAAACATTCTTTCCAATACACACCCATTATAAATCCTGAATTTTGATCAAAACCCTTCTCACCTTTGAGCCTTCATAGTTTAAAAACGGTAAAAGATTTTTTAAAAAGTTAAATACGAGTTTAATAGTTTAATATTTTGTGTACAATTTGAAGTTTGAATGAAGTCTGTAGTAGTAGTAGAAGTAGTTCAAAATGTAGAATGTTTGTAGAAGTTTTGTAGAAAGATTTGAAGTTTGTACAATGTATTTCAAATGGGAAAAAATTTGTAGAAAAAGTTGAATAATTTGTAAAATATTAATAGTAGAAAAAAGTTGAATTTAAGCAGGAATGTCCTCAATGAGCTGAATTTAGTGATATAAGTTTTGTTTTTGTAGGACAAAATTTGTAGGATCCTTGGGGTACCGTAAAACGTACGGAAGAAGAAAAATAATAATAATAATAATAATAATAATAATAATAATAAAGATTTGAAGAACAATAGTGTGGGAGCCCTCTGGGCCCCCCACACCAATAATAATAACTAGAAAACTGCATTTCCTGCGGAAATACGGTGTGGGGGCCCTCTGCCGCCCGTCGTTGCACGGCGTTCCCACATACCTGTCACTCTTTCGCCGTCTGTATACAATAAAGCGTGAAAAGGCCAAACAATGCATATCTAAAAAATGTGAAATGATCTGAAAACAGTAGAACAGTATGC
>JALLKU010000115.1:10000-12500 GCA_023373845.1 Nibea coibor
TGGAGGGTTCGGACCCGCAGGGGCCGGAGGAGCCTCCTGCCCGAACGCCGGCGCTGGGCCGGCCGGCAGGGGCCCTCCGATGGCGGGTCGCTCGAGCCTATCGGTCGGGTCAGAGTCTCCGGGAGAGACTCTGCGGAGAGCCGAGCCCATCGGTCGGGTCAGAGTCTCCGGGAGAGACTCTGTCGAGAACCGGGCCGCCGCCGGAGCCTCCCGGCCTTCGGTTCTCGTCTTTTTCTCTCGGCCCTCAAAGCTTCCGGGAGGCTCTCCTGGTGGGCCCCCCGGGGGCGCGGGGGGGGGTAACCAGGCCGCCGCGGGAGCCTCCTCCCTTAGCTTTTCGTCTTTTTCTCCCTGCCCGCAGAGTTTCCGGGAGGCCCTCCTGGTCGACCCCCCCGGGGGGGCGTGGGGGGGGGGGAGGCGAGGCCGTCGCCGGAGCCTCCTCCCTCAGGTCTTCGCCTTTTTCTCCCCGCCCACAAAGTTTCCGGGAGACTCTCCTATTCGACCCCCCTAAGGCGTGGGGGGAAAAACCAGGCCGCCGCGGGAGCCTCCTCCCTTAGATTTCCGCTTTTTTCCTACTGGCCCACAGAGTCCTGTGCGTGTGCAGTAGGCGCCCCTGGTAGTCCGGGCAGGTCTACCAGAGGCACGAAGCCTGTCTGGGAGGGAGAGAGAGAGAGAGAGAGAGAGAGAGAGAGAGAGAGAGAGAGAGTTTTTGTCCGTGCCCCTGGTAGTACGGGCAGGTCTACCAGAGGCACGAAGCCTGTCTGGGAGAGAGAGAGAGAGAGAGAGAGAGAGAGAGCTTTTGTTCGTGCCCCTGGTAGTCCGGGCAGGTCTACCAGAGGCACGAAGCCTGTCTGGGAGAGAGAGAGAGTTTTTGTCCGTGCCCCTGGTAGTCCGGGCAGGTCTACCAGAGGCACGAAGCCTGTCTGGGAGAGAGAGAGTTTTTGTCCGTGCCCCTGGTAGTCCGGGCAGGTCTACCAGAGGCACGAAGCCTGTCTGGGAGAGAGAGAGAGAGAGAGAGAGAGAGAGAGAGTTTTTGTCCGTGCCCCTGGTAGTCCGGGCAGGTCTACCAGAGGCACGAAGCCTGTCTGGGAGAGAGAGAGTTTTTGTCCGTGCCCCTGGTAGTCCGGGCAGGTCTACTTCTACTACTATGATAATGATAGTAACACTAATAATAATAGTAGTGGTAGCAATGGTAATAACAACAATAACAATAGTATGTACGTGCCCCTGGTAGTCCGGGCAGGTCTACCAGAGGCACGAAGCCTGTCTGGGAGAGAGAGCTTTTGTTCGTGCCCCTGGTAGTCCGGGCAGGTCTACCAGAGGCACGAAGCCTGTCTGGGAGAGAGAGAGTTTTTGTTCGTGCCCCTGGTAGTCCGGGCGGGTCTACTTCTACTACTATGATAATGATAGCAGTAATAATAATAATAACACTAATAATAATAGTAGTGGTAGCAATGGTAATAGCAACAATAACAATAGCATGTACGTGCCCCTGGTAGTCCGGGCAGGTCTACCAGAGGCACGAAGCCTGTCTGGGAGAGAGAGCTTTTGTTCGTGCCCCTGGTAGTCCGGGCAGGTCTACCAGAGGCACGAAGCCTGTCTGGGAGAGAGAGAGAGAGAGAGAGAGAGAGAGAGAGAGAGAGAGAGAGTTTTTGTCCGTGCCCCTGGTAGTCCGGGCAGGTCTACCAGAGGCACGAAGCCTGTCTGGGAGAGAGAGCTTTTGTTCGTGCCCCTGGTAGTCCGGGCAGGTCTACCAGAGGCACGAAGCCTGTCTGGGAGAGAGAGAGCTTTTGTTCGTGCCCCTGGTAGTCCGGGCAGGTCTACCAGAGGCACGAAGCCTGTCTGGGAGAGAGAGAGAGTTTTTGTCCGTGCCCCTGGTAGTCCGGGCAGGTCTACTTCTACGTTTACTTCTACTACTATTAATAACGAGAGCAACAACGGCAATAATAATAATAATAATAATAATAATAATAATAATAATAATAACAACAACAACAATAATAAATAAATAAATACATAAATACATAAATAACAACAACCACAACAACAACAACAATAGTAATAATAATAGTAATAATAATAATAATAATAATAATAATAATAGTAGTAGTAGTAGTAGTAGTAACAATGGTAATAACAACAATAACAGTAAGTCACCAACAAAGTTAACTTTTTCAAATCAATCACTCACTCGCACGCACGCAGAGGCAGGTAGGTCCCGGAGGCGGAGCCACAACTCCTACAGAGATGATAAATAGAGGATGTAGAGGGAGGCGGAGCCAGAGCCAAGATCAAAGCCACGGAACTCTGATCCTGGTTCCAAGTTCCAGAGGCGGGGCCACAAGTCCTGCTGGGTCCTATATATAAAGTATTGGCAGGGGGGCGGGGCCAGAGCCAGAGCCAGAGCCAGGTCCTGGAGGCGGGGCCACAAGTCCTACTGGGTCCTATATATAAAGTATTGGCAGGGGGGGGCGGGGCCAGAGCCAAGATCAAAGCCACGTGA
>JALLKU010000115.1:32500-35000 GCA_023373845.1 Nibea coibor
GCTGGTGGGCCCTGGCGGGGCCCCCCCTCGCGCTCTCTGCCTCCCGGCCCTGGAGGGTTCGGACCCGCAGGGGCCGGAGGAGCCTCCTGCCCGAACGCCGGCGCTGGGCCGGCCGGCAGGGGCCCTCCGATGGCGGGTCGCTCGAGCCTATCGGTCGGGTCAGAGTCTCCGGGAGAGACTCTGCGGAGAGCCGAGCCCATCGGTCGGGTCAGAGTCTCCGGGAGAGACTCTGTCGAGAACCGGGCCGCCGCCGGAGCCTCCCGGCCTTCGGTTCTCGTCTTTTTCTCTCGGCCCTCAAAGCTTCCGGGAGGCTCTCCTGGTGGGCCCCCCGGGGGCGCGGGGGGGGGGTAACCAGGCCGCCGCGGGAGCCTCCTCCCTTAGCTTTTCGTCTTTTTCTCCCTGCCCGCAGAGTTTCCGGGAGGCCCTCCTGGTCGACCCCCCCGGGGGGGGCGTGGGGGGGGGGAGGCGAGGCCGTCGCCGGAGCCTCCTCCCTCAGGTCTTCGCCTTTTTCTCCCCGCCCACAAAGTTTCCGGGAGACTCTCCTATTCGACCCCCCTAAGGCGTGGGGGGAAAAACCAGGCCGCCGCGGGAGCCTCCTCCCTTAGATTTCCGCTTTTTTCCTACTGGCCCACAGAGTCCTGTGCGTGTGCAGTAGGCGCCCCTGGTAGTCCGGGCAGGTCTACCAGAGGCACGAAGCCTGTCTGGGAGGGAGAGAGAGAGAGAGAGAGAGAGAGAGAGAGAGAGAGAGAGAGAGTTTTTGTCCGTGCCCCTGGTAGTACGGGCAGGTCTACCAGAGGCACGAAGCCTGTCTGGGAGAGAGAGAGAGAGAGAGAGAGAGAGCTTTTGTTCGTGCCCCTGGTAGTCCGGGCAGGTCTACCAGAGGCACGAAGCCTGTCTGGGGGAGAGAGAGAGAGTTTTTGTCCGTGCCCCTGGTAGTCCGGGCAGGTCTACCAGAGGCACGAAGCCTGTCTGGGGGAGAGAGAGAGAGAGAGAGAGAGAGAGAGAGAGAGAGAGTTTTTGTCCGTGCCCCTGGTAGTCCGGGCAGGTCTACCAGAGGCACGAAGCCTGTCTGGGGGAGAGAGAGAGTTTTTGTCCGTGCCCCTGGTAGTCCGGGCAGGTCTACCAGAGGCACGAAGCCTGTCTGGGAGAGAGAGAGTTTTTGTCCGTGCCCCTGGTAGTCCGGGCAGGTCTACTTCTACTACTATGATAATGATAGTAACACTAATAATAATAGTAGTGGTAGCAATGGTAATAACAACAATAACAATAGTATGTACGTGCCCCTGGTAGTCCGGGCAGGTCTACCAGAGGCACGAAGCCTGTCTGGGAGAGAGAGCTTTTGTTCGTGCCCCTGGTAGTCCGGGCAGGTCTACCAGAGGCACGAAGCCTGTCTGGGAGAGAGAGAGTTTTTGTTCGTGCCCCTGGTAGTCCGGGCGGGTCTACTTCTACTACTATGATAATGATAGCAGTAATAATAATAATAACACTAATAATAATAGTAGTGGTAGCAATGGTAATAACAACAATAACAATAGCATGTACGTGCCCCTGGTAGTCCGGGCAGGTCTACCAGAGGCACGAAGCCTGTCTGGGAGAGAGAGCTTTTGTTCGTGCCCCTGGTAGTCCGGGCAGGTCTACCAGAGGCACGAAGCCTGTCTGGGAGAGAGAGAGAGAGAGAGAGAGAGAGAGAGAGAGAGAGAGAGTTTTTGTCCGTGCCCCTGGTAGTCCGGGCAGGTCTACCAGAGGCACGAAGCCTGTCTGGGAGAGAGAGCTTTTGTTCGTGCCCCTGGTAGTCCGGGCAGGTCTACCAGAGGCACGAAGCCTGTCTGGGAGAGAGAGAGAGAGAGAGAGAGAGAGAGAGAGAGAGAGAGAGTTTTTGTCCGTGCCCCTGGTAGTCCGGGCAGGTCTACCAGAGGCACGAAGCCTGTCTGGGAGAGAGAGCTTTTGTTCGTGCCCCTGGTAGTCCGGGCAGGTCTACCAGAGGCACGAAGCCTGTCTGGGAGAGAGAGAGAGAGAGTTTTTGTCCGTGCCCCTGGTAGTCCGGGCAGGTCTACTTCTACGTTTACTTCTACTACTATTAATAACGAGAGCAACAACGGCAATAATAATAATAATAATAATAATAATAATAATAACAACAACAACAACAATAATAAATAAATAAATACATAAATACATAAATAACAACAACCACAACAACAACAACAATAGTAATAATAATAGTAATAATAATAATAATAATAATAATAATAATAATAATAGTAGTAGTAGTAGTAGTAGTAACAATGGTAATAACAACAATAACAGTAAGTCACCAACAAAGTTAACTTTTTCAAATCAATCACTCACTCGCACGCACGCAGAGGCAGGTAGGTCCCGGAGGCGGAGCCACAACTCCTACAGAGATGATAAATAGAGGATGTAGAGGGAGGCGGAGCCAGAGCCAAGATCAAAGCCACGGAACTCTGATCCTGGTTCCAAGTTCCAGAGGCGGGGCCAC
>JALLKU010000115.1:100000-102500 GCA_023373845.1 Nibea coibor
CGCCGCCGGAGCCTCCCGGCCTTCGGTTCTCGTCTTTTTCTCTCGGCCCTCAAAGCTTCCGGGAGGCTCTCCTGGTGGGCCCCCCGGGGGCGCGGGGGGGGGGTAACCAGGCCGCCGCGGGAGCCTCCTCCCTTAGCTTTTCGTCTTTTTCTCCCTGCCCGCAGAGTTTCCGGGAGGCCCTCCTGGTCGACCCCCCCGGGGGGGGCGTGGGGGGGGGAGGCGAGGCCGTCGCCGGAGCCTCCTCCCTCAGGTCTTCGCCTTTTTCTCCCCGCCCACAAAGTTTCCGGGAGACTCTCCTATTCGACCCCCCTAAGGCGTGGGGGGAAAAACCAGGCCGCCGCGGGAGCCTCCTCCCTTAGATTTCCGCTTTTTTCCTACTGGCCCACAGAGTCCTGTGCGTGTGCAGTAGGCGCCCCTGGTAGTCCGGGCAGGTCTACCAGAGGCACGAAGCCTGTCTGGGAGGGAGAGAGAGAGAGAGAGAGAGAGAGAGAGAGAGAGAGAGAGAGAGTTTTTGTCCGTGCCCCTGGTAGTACGGGCAGGTCTACCAGAGGCACGAAGCCTGTCTGGGAGAGAGAGAGAGAGAGAGAGAGAGAGCTTTTGTTCGTGCCCCTGGTAGTCCGGGCAGGTCTACCAGAGGCACGAAGCCTGTCTGGGGGAGAGAGAGAGAGTTTTTGTCCGTGCCCCTGGTAGTCCGGGCAGGTCTACCAGAGGCACGAAGCCTGTCTGGGGGAGAGAGAGAGAGAGAGAGAGAGAGAGAGAGAGAGAGAGTTTTTGTCCGTGCCCCTGGTAGTCCGGGCAGGTCTACCAGAGGCACGAAGCCTGTCTGGGGGAGAGAGAGAGTTTTTGTCCGTGCCCCTGGTAGTCCGGGCAGGTCTACCAGAGGCACGAAGCCTGTCTGGGAGAGAGAGAGTTTTTGTCCGTGCCCCTGGTAGTCCGGGCAGGTCTACTTCTACTACTATGATAATGATAGTAACACTAATAATAATAGTAGTGGTAGCAATGGTAATAACAACAATAACAATAGTATGTACGTGCCCCTGGTAGTCCGGGCAGGTCTACCAGAGGCACGAAGCCTGTCTGGGAGAGAGAGCTTTTGTTCGTGCCCCTGGTAGTCCGGGCAGGTCTACCAGAGGCACGAAGCCTGTCTGGGAGAGAGAGAGTTTTTGTTCGTGCCCCTGGTAGTCCGGGCGGGTCTACTTCTACTACTATGATAATGATAGCAGTAATAATAATAATAACACTAATAATAATAGTAGTGGTAGCAATGGTAATAACAACAATAACAATAGCATGTACGTGCCCCTGGTAGTCCGGGCAGGTCTACCAGAGGCACGAAGCCTGTCTGGGAGAGAGAGCTTTTGTTCGTGCCCCTGGTAGTCCGGGCAGGTCTACCAGAGGCACGAAGCCTGTCTGGGAGAGAGAGAGAGAGAGAGAGAGAGAGAGAGAGAGAGAGAGAGTTTTTGTCCGTGCCCCTGGTAGTCCGGGCAGGTCTACCAGAGGCACGAAGCCTGTCTGGGAGAGAGAGCTTTTGTTCGTGCCCCTGGTAGTCCGGGCAGGTCTACCAGAGGCACGAAGCCTGTCTGGGAGAGAGAGAGAGAGAGAGAGAGAGAGAGAGAGAGAGAGAGAGTTTTTGTCCGTGCCCCTGGTAGTCCGGGCAGGTCTACCAGAGGCACGAAGCCTGTCTGGGAGAGAGAGCTTTTGTTCGTGCCCCTGGTAGTCCGGGCAGGTCTACCAGAGGCACGAAGCCTGTCTGGGAGAGAGAGAGAGAGTTTTTGTCCGTGCCCCTGGTAGTCCGGGCAGGTCTACTTCTACGTTTACTTCTACTACTATTAATAACGAGAGCAACAACGGCAATAATAATAATAATAATAATAATAATAATAATAACAACAACAACAACAATAATAAATAAATAAATACATAAATACATAAATAACAACAACCACAACAACAACAACAATAGTAATAATAATAGTAATAATAATAATAATAATAATAATAATAATAATAATAGTAGTAGTAGTAGTAGTAGTAACAATGGTAATAACAACAATAACAGTAAGTCACCAACAAAGTTAACTTTTTCAAATCAATCACTCACTCGCACGCACGCAGAGGCAGGTAGGTCCCGGAGGCGGAGCCACAACTCCTACAGAGATGATAAATAGAGGATGTAGAGGGAGGCGGAGCCAGAGCCAAGATCAAAGCCACGGAACTCTGATCCTGGTTCCAAGTTCCAGAGGCGGGGCCACAAGTCCTGCTGGGTCCTATATATAAAGTATTGGCAGGGGGGCGGGGCCAGAGCCAGAGCCAGAGCCAGGTCCTGGAGGCGGGGCCACAAGTCCTACTGGGTCCTATATATAAAGTATTGGCAGGGGGGGGCGGGGCCAGAGCCAAGATCAAAGCCACGTGACTCTCATCCTGGTTCCAAATTCCAAAGCGGTCAAAACAAGTCCTACTGAAGAGAAACACCGGATTTACAGAAGGTAAAACAACAGTG
>JALLKU010000115.1:122500-125000 GCA_023373845.1 Nibea coibor
TCGAGAACCGGGCCGCCGCCGGAGCCTCCCGGCCTTCGGTTCTCGTCTTTTTCTCTCGGCCCTCAAAGCTTCCGGGAGGCTCTCCTGGTGGGCCCCCCGGGGGCGCGGGGGGGGGGTAACCAGGCCGCCGCGGGAGCCTCCTCCCTTAGCTTTTCGTCTTTTTCTCCCTGCCCGCAGAGTTTCCGGGAGGCCCTCCTGGTCGACCCCCCCGGGGGGGCGTGGGGGGGGGGGAGGCGAGGCCGTCGCCGGAGCCTCCTCCCTCAGGTCTTCGCCTTTTTCTCCCCGCCCACAAAGTTTCCGGGAGACTCTCCTATTCGACCCCCCTAAGGCGTGGGGGGAAAAACCAGGCCGCCGCGGGAGCCTCCTCCCTTAGATTTCCGCTTTTTTCCTACTGGCCCACAGAGTCCTGTGCGTGTGCAGTAGGCGCCCCTGGTAGTCCGGGCAGGTCTACCAGAGGCACGAAGCCTGTCTGGGAGGGAGAGAGAGAGAGAGAGAGAGAGAGAGAGAGAGAGAGAGAGAGAGTTTTTGTCCGTGCCCCTGGTAGTACGGGCAGGTCTACCAGAGGCACGAAGCCTGTCTGGGAGAGAGAGAGAGAGAGAGAGAGAGAGAGAGAGAGCTTTTGTTCGTGCCCCTGGTAGTCCGGGCAGGTCTACCAGAGGCACGAAGCCTGTCTGGGAGAGAGAGAGAGTTTTTGTCCGTGCCCCTGGTAGTCCGGGCAGGTCTACCAGAGGCACGAAGCCTGTCTGGGAGAGAGAGAGTTTTTGTCCGTGCCCCTGGTAGTCCGGGCAGGTCTACCAGAGGCACGAAGCCTGTCTGGAGAGAGAGAGAGAGAGAGAGAGAGAGAGAGAGAGTTTTTGTCCGTGCCCCTGGTAGTCCGGGCAGGTCTACCAGAGGCACGAAGCCTGTCTGGGAGAGAGAGAGTTTTTGTCCGTGCCCCTGGTAGTCCGGGCAGGTCTACCAGAGGCACGAAGCCTGTCTGGGAGAGAGAGAGTTTTTGTCCGTGCCCCTGGTAGTCCGGGCAGGTCTACTTCTACTACTATGATAATGATAGTAACACTAATAATAATAGTAGTGGTAGCAATGGTAATAACAACAATAACAATAGTATGTACGTGCCCCTGGTAGTCCGGGCAGGTCTACCAGAGGCACGAAGCCTGTCTGGGAGAGAGAGCTTTTGTTCGTGCCCCTGGTAGTCCGGGCAGGTCTACCAGAGGCACGAAGCCTGTCTGGGAGAGAGAGAGTTTTTGTTCGTGCCCCTGGTAGTCCGGGCGGGTCTACTTCTACTACTATGATAATGATAGCAGTAATAATAATAATAACACTAATAATAATAGTAGTGGTAGCAATGGTAATAGCAACAATAACAATAGCATGTACGTGCCCCTGGTAGTCCGGGCAGGTCTACCAGAGGCACGAAGCCTGTCTGGGAGAGAGAGCTTTTGTTCGTGCCCCTGGTAGTCCGGGCAGGTCTACCAGAGGCACGAAGCCTGTCTGGGAGAGAGAGAGAGAGAGAGAGAGAGAGAGAGAGAGAGAGAGAGAGAGAGAGAGTTTTTGTCCGTGCCCCTGGTAGTCCGGGCAGGTCTACCAGAGGCACGAAGCCTGTCTGGGAGAGAGAGCTTTTGTTCGTGCCCCTGGTAGTCCGGGCAGGTCTACCAGAGGCACGAAGCCTGTCTGGGAGAGAGAGAGAGAGTTTTTGTCCGTGCCCCTGGTAGTCCGGGCAGGTCTACTTCTACGTTTACTTCTACTACTATTAATAACGAGAGCAACAACGGCAATAATAATAATAATAATAATAATAATAATAATAATAATAATAACAACAACAACAATAATAAATAAATAAATACATAAATACATAAATAACAACAACCACAACAACAACAACAATAGTAATAATAATAGTAATAATAATAATAATAATAATAATAATAGTAGTAGTAGTAGTAGTAGTAGTAACAATGGTAATAACAACAATAACAGTAAGTCACCAACAAAGTTAACTTTTTCAAATCAATCACTCACTCGCACGCACGCAGAGGCAGGTAGGTCCCGGAGGCGGAGCCACAACTCCTACAGAGATGATAAATAGAGGATGTAGAGGGAGGCGGAGCCAGAGCCAAGATCAAAGCCACGGAACTCTGATCCTGGTTCCAAGTTCCAGAGGCGGGGCCACAAGTCCTGCTGGGTCCTATATATAAAGTATTGGCAGGGGGGCGGGGCCAGAGCCAGAGCCAGAGCCAGGTCCTGGAGGCGGGGCCACAAGTCCTACTGGGTCCTATATATAAAGTATTGGCAGGGGGGGGCGGGGCCAGAGCCAAGATCAAAGCCACGTGACTCTCATCCTGGTTCCAAATTCCAAAGCGGTCAAAACAAGTCCTACTGAAGAGAAACACCGGATTTACAGAAGGTAAAACAACAGTGATGATAGTGGCGGTGGTGGTGGTGATGATGACGATGATGATGACGGTGTGTACAATAATTAAAGTTATTCTAACAATAA
>JALLKU010000115.1:145000-147500 GCA_023373845.1 Nibea coibor
AACCAGGCCGCCGCGGGAGCCTCCTCCCTTAGCTTTTCGTCTTTTTCTCCCTGCCCGCAGAGTTTCCGGGAGGCCCTCCTGGTCGACCCCCCCGGGGGGGGCGTGGGGGGGGGAGGCGAGGCCGTCGCCGGAGCCTCCTCCCTCAGGTCTTCGCCTTTTTCTCCCCGCCCACAAAGTTTCCGGGAGACTCTCCTATTCGACCCCCCTAAGGCGTGGGGGGAAAAACCAGGCCGCCGCGGGAGCCTCCTCCCTTAGATTTCCGCTTTTTTCCTACTGGCCCACAGAGTCCTGTGCGTGTGCAGTAGGCGCCCCTGGTAGTCCGGGCAGGTCTACCAGAGGCACGAAGCCTGTCTGGGAGGGAGAGAGAGAGAGAGAGAGAGAGAGAGAGAGAGAGAGAGAGAGTTTTTGTCCGTGCCCCTGGTAGTACGGGCAGGTCTACCAGAGGCACGAAGCCTGTCTGGGAGAGAGAGAGAGAGAGAGAGAGAGAGCTTTTGTTCGTGCCCCTGGTAGTCCGGGCAGGTCTACCAGAGGCACGAAGCCTGTCTGGGGGAGAGAGAGAGAGTTTTTGTCCGTGCCCCTGGTAGTCCGGGCAGGTCTACCAGAGGCACGAAGCCTGTCTGGGGGAGAGAGAGAGAGAGAGAGAGAGAGAGAGAGAGAGAGAGTTTTTGTCCGTGCCCCTGGTAGTCCGGGCAGGTCTACCAGAGGCACGAAGCCTGTCTGGGGGAGAGAGAGAGTTTTTGTCCGTGCCCCTGGTAGTCCGGGCAGGTCTACCAGAGGCACGAAGCCTGTCTGGGAGAGAGAGAGTTTTTGTCCGTGCCCCTGGTAGTCCGGGCAGGTCTACTTCTACTACTATGATAATGATAGTAACACTAATAATAATAGTAGTGGTAGCAATGGTAATAACAACAATAACAATAGTATGTACGTGCCCCTGGTAGTCCGGGCAGGTCTACCAGAGGCACGAAGCCTGTCTGGGAGAGAGAGCTTTTGTTCGTGCCCCTGGTAGTCCGGGCAGGTCTACCAGAGGCACGAAGCCTGTCTGGGAGAGAGAGAGTTTTTGTTCGTGCCCCTGGTAGTCCGGGCGGGTCTACTTCTACTACTATGATAATGATAGCAGTAATAATAATAATAACACTAATAATAATAGTAGTGGTAGCAATGGTAATAACAACAATAACAATAGCATGTACGTGCCCCTGGTAGTCCGGGCAGGTCTACCAGAGGCACGAAGCCTGTCTGGGAGAGAGAGCTTTTGTTCGTGCCCCTGGTAGTCCGGGCAGGTCTACCAGAGGCACGAAGCCTGTCTGGGAGAGAGAGAGAGAGAGAGAGAGAGAGAGAGAGAGAGAGAGTTTTTGTCCGTGCCCCTGGTAGTCCGGGCAGGTCTACCAGAGGCACGAAGCCTGTCTGGGAGAGAGAGCTTTTGTTCGTGCCCCTGGTAGTCCGGGCAGGTCTACCAGAGGCACGAAGCCTGTCTGGGAGAGAGAGAGAGAGTTTTTGTCCGTGCCCCTGGTAGTCCGGGCAGGTCTACTTCTACGTTTACTTCTACTACTATTAATAACGAGAGCAACAACGGCAATAATAATAATAATAATAATAATAATAATAATAACAACAACAACAACAATAATAAATAAATAAATACATAAATACATAAATAACAACAACCACAACAACAACAACAATAGTAATAATAATAGTAATAATAATAATAATAATAATAATAATAATAATAATAGTAGTAGTAGTAGTAGTAGTAACAATGGTAATAACAACAATAACAGTAAGTCACCAACAAAGTTAACTTTTTCAAATCAATCACTCACTCGCACGCACGCAGAGGCAGGTAGGTCCCGGAGGCGGAGCCACAACTCCTACAGAGATGATAAATAGAGGATGTAGAGGGAGGCGGAGCCAGAGCCAAGATCAAAGCCACGGAACTCTGATCCTGGTTCCAAGTTCCAGAGGCGGGGCCACAAGTCCTGCTGGGTCCTATATATAAAGTATTGGCAGGGGGGCGGGGCCAGAGCCAGAGCCAGAGCCAGGTCCTGGAGGCGGGGCCACAAGTCCTACTGGGTCCTATATATAAAGTATTGGCAGGGGGGGGCGGGGCCAGAGCCAAGATCAAAGCCACGTGACTCTCATCCTGGTTCCAAATTCCAAAGCGGTCAAAACAAGTCCTACTGAAGAGAAACACCGGATTTACAGAAGGTAAAACAACAGTGATGATAGTGGCGGTGGTGGTGGTGATGATGACGATGATGATGACGGTGTGTACAATAATTAAAGTTATTCTAACAATAATAATAATAATAATAATAATAATAATAATAATAATAATGATAGTAATGATAATAATAATAATAATAATAATAATAATAATAATAATCCAAAAGGAAGACAGAGAGAGAGAGAGACAGACAGAGACAAACAAACAAACAAACACACACACACACACACACACACACGCACACACACACACAGACAGACAGACAGGCAGCAT
>JALLKU010000117.1:27500-30000 GCA_023373845.1 Nibea coibor
TATTATTGTTAGAATAACTTTAATTATTGTACACACCGTCATCATCATCGTCATCATCACCACCACCACCGCCACTATCATCACTGTTGTTTTACCTTCTGTAAATCCGGTGTTTCTCTTCAGTAGGACTTGTTTTGACCGCTTTGGAATTTGGAACCAGGATGAGAGTCACGTGGCTTTGATCTTGGCTCTGGCCCCGCCCCCCCCTGCCAATACTTTATATATAGGACCCAGTAGGACTTGTGGCCCCGCCTCCAGGACCTGGCTCTGGCTCTGGCTCTGGCCCCGCCCCCCTGCCAATACTTTATATATAGGACCCAGCAGGACTTGTGGCCCCGCCTCTGGAACTTGGAACCAGGATCAGAGTTCCGTGGCTTTGATCTTGGCTCTGGCTCCGCCTCCCTCTACATCCTCTATTTATCATCTCTGTAGGAGTTGTGGCTCCGCCTCCGGGACCTACCTGCCTCTGCGTGCGTGCGAGTGAGTGATTGATTTGAAAAAGTTAACTTTGTTGGTGACTTACTGTTATTGTTGTTATTACCATTGTTACTACTACTACTACTACTACTATTATTATTATTATTATTATTATTATTATTATTATTACTATTATTATTACTATTGTTGTTGTTGTTGTGGTTGTTGTTATTTATGTATTTATGTATTTATTTATTTATTATTGTTGTTGTTGTTGTTATTATTATTATTATTATTATTATTATTATTATTGCCGTTGTTGCTCTCGTTATTAATAGTAGTAGAAGTAAACGTAGAAGTAGACCTGCCCGGACTACCAGGGGCACGGACAAAAACTCTCTCTCTCTCTCCCAGACAGGCTTCGTGCCTCTGGTAGACCTGCCCGGACTACCAGGGGCACGAACAAAAGCTCTCTCTCCCAGACAGGCTTCGTGCCTCTGGTAGACCTGCCCGGACTACCAGGGGCACGGACAAAAACTCTCTCTCTCTCTCTCTCTCTCTCTCTCTCTCTCTCTCTCTCCCAGACAGGCTTCGTGCCTCTGGTAGACCTGCCCGGACTACCAGGGGCACGAACAAAAGCTCTCTCTCCCAGACAGGCTTCGTGCCTCTGGTAGACCTGCCCGGACTACCAGGGGCACGTACATGCTATTGTTATTGTTGTTATTACCATTGCTACCACTACTATTATTATTAGTGTTATTATTATTATTACTGCTATCATTATCATAGTAGTAGAAGTAGACCCGCCCGGACTACCAGGGGCACGAACAAAAACTCTCTCTCTCCCAGACAGGCTTCGTGCCTCTGGTAGACCTGCCCGGACTACCAGGGGCACGAACAAAAGCTCTCTCTCCCAGACAGGCTTCGTGCCTCTGGTAGACCTGCCCGGACTACCAGGGGCACGTACATACTATTGTTATTGTTGTTATTACCATTGCTACCACTACTATTATTATTAGTGTTACTATCATTATCATAGTAGTAGAAGTAGACCTGCCCGGACTACCAGGGGCAGACAAAAACTCTCTCTCTCCCAGACAGGCTTCGTGCCTCTGGTAGACCTGCCCGGACTACCAGGGGCACGGACAAAAACTCTCTCTCTCCCCCAGACAGGCTTCGTGCCTCTGGTAGACCTGCCCGGACTACCAGGGGCACGGACAAAAACTCTCTCTCTCTCTCTCTCTCTCTCTCTCTCTCTCTCTCTCCCCCAGACAGGCTTCGTGCCTCTGGTAGACCTGCCCGGACTACCAGGGGCACGGACAAAAACTCTCTCTCTCTCCCCCAGACAGGCTTCGTGCCTCTGGTAGACCTGCCCGGACTACCAGGGGCACGAACAAAAGCTCTCTCTCTCTCTCTCTCTCTCTCTCCCAGACAGGCTTCGTGCCTCTGGTAGACCTGCCCGTACTACCAGGGGCACGGACAAAAACTCTCTCTCTCTCTCTCTCTCTCTCTCTCTCTCTCTCTCTCTCTCCCTCCCAGACAGGCTTCGTGCCTCTGGTAGACCTGCCCGGACTACCAGGGGCGCCTACTGCACACGCACAGGACTCTGTGGGCCAGTAGGAAAAAAGCGGAAATCTAAGGGAGGAGGCTCCCGCGGCGGCCTGGTTTTTCCCCCCCACGCCTTAGGGGGGTCGAATAGGAGAGTCTCCCGGAAACTTTGTGGGCGGGGAGAAAAAGGCGAAGACCTGAGGGAGGAGGCTCCGGCGACGGCCTCGCCTCCCCCCCCCCACGCCCCCCCCGGGGGGGTCGACCAGGAGGGCCTCCCGGAAACTCTGCGGGCAGGGAGAAAAAGACGAAAAGCTAAGGGAGGAGGCTCCCGCGGCGGCCTGGTTACCCCCCCCCCCGCGCCCCCGGGGGGCCCACCAGGAGAGCCTCCCGGAAGCTTTGAGGGCCGAGAGAAAAAGACGAGAACCGAAGGCCGGGAGGCTCCGGCGGCGGCCCGGTTCTCGACAGAGTCTCTCCCGGAGACTCTGACCCGACCGATGGGCTCGGCTCTCCGCAGAGTCTCTCCCGGAGACTCTGA
>JALLKU010000117.1:72500-75000 GCA_023373845.1 Nibea coibor
AGGTGAAGGATGGTGGGGACCGGTTCCTGGAGATGTTTGTGTGTGCAGCCACCATGCTGCCTGTCTGTCTGTCTGTGTGTGTGTGTGCGTGTGTGTGTGTGTGTGTGTGTGTTTGTTTGTTTGTTTGTCTCTGTCTGTCTCTCTCTCTCTCTGTCTTTTCCTTTTGGATTATTATTATTATTATTATTATTATTATTATTATTATCATTACTATCATTATTATTATTATTATTATTATTATTATTATTATTATTATTGTTAGAATAACTTTAATTATTGTACACACCGTCATCATCATCGTCATCATCACCACCACCACCGCCACTATCATCACTGTTGTTTTACCTTCTGTAAATCCGGTGTTTCTCTTCAGTAGGACTTGTTTTGACCGCTTTGGAATTTGGAACCAGGATGAGAGTCACGTGGCTTTGATCTTGGCTCTGGCCCCGCCCCCCCCTGCCAATACTTTATATATAGGACCCAGTAGGACTTGTGGCCCCGCCTCCAGGACCTGGCTCTGGCTCTGGCTCTGGCCCCGCCCCCCTGCCAATACTTTATATATAGGACCCAGCAGGACTTGTGGCCCCGCCTCTGGAACTTGGAACCAGGATCAGAGTTCCGTGGCTTTGATCTTGGCTCTGGCTCCGCCTCCCTCTACATCCTCTATTTATCATCTCTGTAGGAGTTGTGGCTCCGCCTCCGGGACCTACCTGCCTCTGCGTGCGTGCGAGTGAGTGATTGATTTGAAAAAGTTAACTTTGTTGGTGACTTACTGTTATTGTTGTTATTACCATTGTTACTACTACTACTACTACTACTATTATTATTATTATTATTATTATTATTATTATTATTACTATTATTATTACTATTGTTGTTGTTGTTGTGGTTGTTGTTATTTATGTATTTATGTATTTATTTATTTATTATTGTTGTTGTTGTTGTTATTATTATTATTATTATTATTATTATTATTATTGCCGTTGTTGCTCTCGTTATTAATAGTAGTAGAAGTAAACGTAGAAGTAGACCTGCCCGGACTACCAGGGGCACGGACAAAAACTCTCTCTCTCTCTCCCAGACAGGCTTCGTGCCTCTGGTAGACCTGCCCGGACTACCAGGGGCACGAACAAAAGCTCTCTCTCCCAGACAGGCTTCGTGCCTCTGGTAGACCTGCCCGGACTACCAGGGGCACGGACAAAAACTCTCTCTCTCTCTCTCTCTCTCTCTCTCTCTCTCTCTCTCCCAGACAGGCTTCGTGCCTCTGGTAGACCTGCCCGGACTACCAGGGGCACGAACAAAAGCTCTCTCTCCCAGACAGGCTTCGTGCCTCTGGTAGACCTGCCCGGACTACCAGGGGCACGTACATGCTATTGTTATTGTTGTTATTACCATTGCTACCACTACTATTATTATTAGTGTTATTATTATTATTACTGCTATCATTATCATAGTAGTAGAAGTAGACCCGCCCGGACTACCAGGGGCACGAACAAAAACTCTCTCTCTCCCAGACAGGCTTCGTGCCTCTGGTAGACCTGCCCGGACTACCAGGGGCACGAACAAAAGCTCTCTCTCCCAGACAGGCTTCGTGCCTCTGGTAGACCTGCCCGGACTACCAGGGGCACGTACATACTATTGTTATTGTTGTTATTACCATTGCTACCACTACTATTATTATTAGTGTTACTATCATTATCATAGTAGTAGAAGTAGACCTGCCCGGACTACCAGGGGCACGGACAAAAACTCTCTCTCTCCCAGACAGGCTTCGTGCCTCTGGTAGACCTGCCCGGACTACCAGGGGCACGGACAAAAACTCTCTCTCTCCCCCAGACAGGCTTCGTGCCTCTGGTAGACCTGCCCGGACTACCAGGGGCACGGACAAAAACTCTCTCTCTCTCTCTCTCTCTCTCTCTCTCTCTCTCTCTCCCCCAGACAGGCTTCGTGCCTCTGGTAGACCTGCCCGGACTACCAGGGGCACGGACAAAAACTCTCTCTCTCTCCCCCAGACAGGCTTCGTGCCTCTGGTAGACCTGCCCGGACTACCAGGGGCACGAACAAAAGCTCTCTCTCTCTCTCTCTCTCTCTCTCCCAGACAGGCTTCGTGCCTCTGGTAGACCTGCCCGTACTACCAGGGGCACGGACAAAAACTCTCTCTCTCTCTCTCTCTCTCTCTCTCTCTCTCTCTCTCTCCCTCCCAGACAGGCTTCGTGCCTCTGGTAGACCTGCCCGGACTACCAGGGGCGCCTACTGCACACGCACAGGACTCTGTGGGCCAGTAGGAAAAAAGCGGAAATCTAAGGGAGGAGGCTCCCGCGGCGGCCTGGTTTTTCCCCCCACGCCTTAGGGGGGTCGAATAGGAGAGTCTCCCGGAAACTTTGTGGGCGGGGAGAAAAAGGCGAAGACCTGAGGGAGGAGGCTCCGGCGACGGCCTCGCCTCCCCCCCCCACGCCCCCCCCGGGGGGGTCGACCAGGAGGGCCTCCCGGAAACTCTGCG
>JALLKU010000117.1:95000-97500 GCA_023373845.1 Nibea coibor
TTATTATTATTATTATTATTATTATTATTATTATTATTATTGTTAGAATAACTTTAATTATTGTACACACCGTCATCATCATCGTCATCATCACCACCACCACCGCCACTATCATCACTGTTGTTTTACCTTCTGTAAATCCGGTGTTTCTCTTCAGTAGGACTTGTTTTGACCGCTTTGGAATTTGGAACCAGGATGAGAGTCACGTGGCTTTGATCTTGGCTCTGGCCCCGCCCCCCCCTGCCAATACTTTATATATAGGACCCAGTAGGACTTGTGGCCCCGCCTCCAGGACCTGGCTCTGGCTCTGGCTCTGGCCCCGCCCCCCTGCCAATACTTTATATATAGGACCCAGCAGGACTTGTGGCCCCGCCTCTGGAACTTGGAACCAGGATCAGAGTTCCGTGGCTTTGATCTTGGCTCTGGCTCCGCCTCCCTCTACATCCTCTATTTATCATCTCTGTAGGAGTTGTGGCTCCGCCTCCGGGACCTACCTGCCTCTGCGTGCGTGCGAGTGAGTGATTGATTTGAAAAAGTTAACTTTGTTGGTGACTTACTGTTATTGTTGTTATTACCATTGTTACTACTACTACTACTACTACTATTATTATTATTATTATTATTATTATTATTATTATTACTATTATTATTACTATTGTTGTTGTTGTTGTGGTTGTTGTTATTTATGTATTTATGTATTTATTTATTTATTATTGTTGTTGTTGTTGTTATTATTATTATTATTATTATTATTATTATTATTGCCGTTGTTGCTCTCGTTATTAATAGTAGTAGAAGTAAACGTAGAAGTAGACCTGCCCGGACTACCAGGGGCACGGACAAAAACTCTCTCTCTCTCTCCCAGACAGGCTTCGTGCCTCTGGTAGACCTGCCCGGACTACCAGGGGCACGAACAAAAGCTCTCTCTCCCAGACAGGCTTCGTGCCTCTGGTAGACCTGCCCGGACTACCAGGGGCACGGACAAAAACTCTCTCTCTCTCTCTCTCTCTCTCTCTCTCTCTCTCTCTCCCAGACAGGCTTCGTGCCTCTGGTAGACCTGCCCGGACTACCAGGGGCACGAACAAAAGCTCTCTCTCCCAGACAGGCTTCGTGCCTCTGGTAGACCTGCCCGGACTACCAGGGGCACGTACATGCTATTGTTATTGTTGTTATTACCATTGCTACCACTACTATTATTATTAGTGTTATTATTATTATTACTGCTATCATTATCATAGTAGTAGAAGTAGACCCGCCCGGACTACCAGGGGCACGAACAAAAACTCTCTCTCTCCCAGACAGGCTTCGTGCCTCTGGTAGACCTGCCCGGACTACCAGGGGCACGAACAAAAGCTCTCTCTCCCAGACAGGCTTCGTGCCTCTGGTAGACCTGCCCGGACTACCAGGGGCACGTACATACTATTGTTATTGTTGTTATTACCATTGCTACCACTACTATTATTATTAGTGTTACTATCATTATCATAGTAGTAGAAGTAGACCTGCCCGGACTACCAGGGGCACGGACAAAAACTCTCTCTCTCCCAGACAGGCTTCGTGCCTCTGGTAGACCTGCCCGGACTACCAGGGGCACGGACAAAAACTCTCTCTCTCTCTCTCTCTCTCTCTCTCTCTCTCTCTCTCCCCCAGACAGGCTTCGTGCCTCTGGTAGACCTGCCCGGACTACCAGGGGCACGGACAAAAACTCTCTCTCTCTCCCCCAGACAGGCTTCGTGCCTCTGGTAGACCTGCCCGGACTACCAGGGGCACGAACAAAAGCTCTCTCTCTCTCTCTCTCTCTCTCTCCCAGACAGGCTTCGTGCCTCTGGTAGACCTGCCCGTACTACCAGGGGCACGGACAAAAACTCTCTCTCTCTCTCTCTCTCTCTCTCTCTCTCTCTCTCTCTCCCTCCCAGACAGGCTTCGTGCCTCTGGTAGACCTGCCCGGACTACCAGGGGCGCCTACTGCACACGCACAGGACTCTGTGGGCCAGTAGGAAAAAAGCGGAAATCTAAGGGAGGAGGCTCCCGCGGCGGCCTGGTTTTTCCCCCCACGCCTTAGGGGGGTCGAATAGGAGAGTCTCCCGGAAACTTTGTGGGCGGGGAGAAAAAGGCGAAGACCTGAGGGAGGAGGCTCCGGCGACGGCCTCGCCTCCCCCCCCCACGCCCCCCCCGGGGGGGTCGACCAGGAGGGCCTCCCGGAAACTCTGCGGGCAGGGAGAAAAAGACGAAAAGCTAAGGGAGGAGGCTCCCGCGGCGGCCTGGTTACCCCCCCCCGCGCCCCCGGGGGGCCCACCAGGAGAGCCTCCCGGAAGCTTTGAGGGCCGAGAGAAAAAGACGAGAACCGAAGGCCGGGAGGCTCCGGCGGCGGCCCGGTTCTCGACAGAGTCTCTCCCGGAGACTCTGACCCGACCGATGGGCTCGGCTCTCCGCAGAGTCTCTCCCGGAGACTCTGACCCGACCGATAGGCTCGAGCGACCCGCCATCGGAGGGCCCCTGC
>JALLKU010000119.1:0-69201 GCA_023373845.1 Nibea coibor
ACTGTGGCCCTGACCACCAGAGGCTCTCCTCCTTCAGCCTCGTGACTGACAACCCCCTCGTAGTAAGATCTGCTGGATTGAGTTTTCCACTACAGTGGGACCAGGTTTCTGGCATGGTCAGGGACTGAATCTCCATCACTCTGTTTGCAACAAACTGTTTCCATCTGTGTGGTGAGCTAGAAATCCATTGAAGCACAATCATGGAATCTGTCCACATTCTGATCTGATTTGGTTGCATGTTCAGTGCTTGAAGCAGATTGTTCCCCATTCGAGCAGCAATCAGAGCCCCCATTAGTTCAAGGCGTGGCAGTGTGAGTCTTTTTATGGGTGCAACTCTGGATTTAGACATGACCAGTCTAGTCATGGGCTCTCCCTCAGCTGTCTGCCCTTGAAGATAAGCTGCTGCACCATAAGCCACTTCACTCGCGTCGCTGAAAACATGCAAAACTTGCTGTGCTTGACTGTTTTGCAGTGTCTCTGTTCCATACCACCTGGGAATGATGATTTGATGGAGCTGGAGGAGCTCCATGCACCACTGCTGCCACCTTTGTGAAAGATCATCTGGCAGCTCTTCGTCCCAGCTGATTCCTCTTTGCCACATATCTTGAAAGAGGCATTTTACTCTGATTGTGAATGGCGTCAGAAATCCCATGGGGTCAAACAGTCTGGCTGAGGAGCGCAGGACACTCCTCTTTGTGTTCTCCTTGTCTTTGAAAATGTCCATAAGGTGCTGCAGGTTAAAAACAAAGTCATCAGTCTCTGGCCTCCACACAAGGCCAAGCACCTTCAACACACAACCTCTTGTCTCAGGATCCATGGCGAGGTCAAAGTCACTTTGCTGCCACTTAGCCCTCAGTTCAGAGGAATTTGTAGTCCACTTACAGAGGTTCATGCTTGCATCAGACATTATTTCCTTGGCACTTGCTGTCAATGCATAAGCCTCTTCAACACTGCTTGAGCTGGCAATAAAGTCATCAACATACAGAGAGTTTTTCAGAGTGTCAGTGAACTGTGTGTGGCTTGTTGAGTACCTTTCCAGGTGTTTTCTGATCGTGGCTGCCAGCAAAAACGGACTTGACGACACACCGAACACCACACGTGCCATTCTCAGCACACGCAGTGTTGTATCCTCAGCATCAGGGTGACCCGTGAGCCACAGGAATCTCAGCACATCTCTGTCTTCTTCTGCAATGGATATCTGCAAGAAGGCCTTTGTGATGTCTGCCATGAAGGCAATGGGACGCAGCCTGAACCTGACGAGGACGTTGAGGAGGTCTGGGTTCAGGTTTGGTCCTGTGAGCAGACAGTCATTAAGTGATGGACAGCCGTTCTCATGCGCAGAAGCATCAAAGACGACCCTCAGCTTGGTTGTTGCCTTGTCCTCTCTTATCACTGCATGGTGGGGCAAGTAGTATTTGATGTTGCTATTCCCTGCTCCAGCTGTGCCCTTGGTCTGTGGGACGTCCTCACATATCCCTTGTTGCAGATAATCATCTATTACATCGTTGTATCCTTTGAACAGTGTCACATCAGCTTTCAGTTTTCTTTTGAGACCTTCAAATCTCTTTTGGGCAACTCTCAGGTTATCTGGAAGCTCTGATTTATCTTGTCGCCATGGCAACTTAACTTCATATCGCCTTTCTTTGTAGCTGACTGACCTGCTGAAGTGCTCTTGAGCCTCTATGTCTGCTGCCCGTTCTTCGTCTTTGCAGGAGATGCCAAGAGACTCTATTTCCCAGAATGCCCGCAGCTGATTTGACACCTGCATGGTCTCTTCAGTGCAGATCTTCATGCATGAAGCCTCACTCATGCTTGACATGGACACTGGGCCTTGTACTGTCCAGCCGAACATTGTCTCTATGGCAACCAAGGTGTCTGACAGTCTTTCAACTCTACCAGAAACCATTTTCCAGTAGAAATCAGCACCTATCAATACGGACAGTTCCTGCTCCTGGTCAGTGCTGCCTGATACATCTGCTGATGCCAGCCCTCTTTTTTCCAGCTGATGCTTGATTTGCTCTCCTGGAACCTGCATAATGGCAGAGCTCACCTGTGGAGTTTCAACAGCTTCAATGACAAGGGTTTTCTCTTTATCACAGATGTTTTGCAGAGTTAATTTCACAACATTCCGTTCTATTGTTACTGGGGGATCACTGCCAAAGGTGTGGAGCCTTAAAGTCTCTTTTCTTATGACAGGTAATCCTAATGCCTTGACCTGCTTCTCCAGGATGAAGCTCCGCTGACTCCCACCATCCATCAGACAGCGTACTTTCCTCTTCCCCCTTGTTCCCTCTGCCAGTGCCGTTACTGTTTGCAGGAGGACTGTATTCGGCTTTGCTGTGCTTGTCTTTACTGTGTGTGGCGCAACAGATGAGATGACAGCTTCGGTCGTTTCTTGAGCGCTGCTCTGGGTTTCACTGGGCTCACCCTTGTCACACATTGTGGGGTGATGTCTCCGCCCACACACGTCACACCGCACTCCCTTGGTCTTACAGAACTTGGCCATGTGTCGCTGTCCTAAGCATATGAAACACCGACCCATTTTCTTTAGCTTCTCTTTGCGTACGCCAAGTGTGCCGTCTGTACACAGTTCCGGTTTATGACTTGTGCTGTCACAGAATATGCATCCAGGAGGGGTCTGTGAGCTGCTGGCATAGAGCATGGCTGCTGATGGTAGACTTGGCTTCCTGAATTTTCCACTTGCTGCCTCAGGTTTATATCTCTGCTGGCTGGGAGACTGTGATTCCTTACTGTGGCTACCTGCTTTTGTCAGGTGCATGGCACGCTCTCTGCTCTCAACTTCTTTCTGCAGAAAGGCAATGAGCTCTTTGACCTTAAGCTCGTGGTCTGTACCTATTTTGCGTGTGTAATCCAGAGCGAGATCATCTGGAATCATCTGCAGCAATATGGGGCACAGCAATCCTCCATACGTGCTTGACACTACTCCCATAGCCTCCAATCCTCTGATCTGGGCTTCACACTCATCATAAAGTCTTCTGAGAGCAACAATGTCTGAGGATCTTTTCACTGATGTCAAAGCCAATAATTTAGACATGTGTGCACTCACAATCAAGTCCTTTCTTCCGAATCTCTCTTTGAGCATGTCTATGGCATCGTCGTAATTTCTCTCCGTTATCTTTAACCCCGCGATGGCTCTGGCTGCTGGACCCACCAAATAGGACTTCAGGTAGGTGAACTTTTCAGCTTTGCTTAACTCATTGTTCTCATGGATAGCGGTCTGAAACTGATCCCAGAATTCTTGCCACATCGATATTTCTCCGTCGTATTTGTTTATGTACAACTTGGGCAACGTTACCGTGGCTCTGCTGTGCGTCCCGCTTGGTGTCGTACTCCCGTCGCTCCGCCGAGGCGAGGTCCGCCCGCCCGCAGCGGCGGCTTCTCTTTCAATCAATCTCGTGGCTCGGGACTTCCAGAGTGTGAGATGGTCTTGGTAATCTATCGTCTTTGTCATGTCCGCGGCCAGCTCGTCCATCGGTATCTCCTCTTCTATCTCTTTGTCCAACTCTCTGAGATTTTCTTCCTTCACCGATAACATGGACAATAGCTCCTGTATGCGGTCCTGTCTCGCATCGTCTTGGCTTACTTCCTCCTCGATATTCCGCAGTAGTTTCGTTGTGGATGCTCTTACAACTCCGCGTCTTTGTTTGAGTCTCTGCAACCGCTCCGCCATCGTTCCTGTTCTTTCCGTAGTTGCAGCTATCGGCTAACTGTTCCCGTCGTCGTCGTCGTCCCGTGTCCCGTGTCCCGGGTTTCGGCACCAAAATGTGGGAATAATTTAGCTGCAGCTTCTAAACGTGTGAAAAAATAACGAAGTCGAAGCCGAGCGGTCTTTTTACTTTTTATATAAAGGAAATTAGGTGTACACGACATTCAGTAACTCAGTAGCTTCATCTTATATCTGATTTCTTCTTCTTCTTCAGTCCAAAAAAAAAGGTTTTCTTTTCGCCCTCCCTTTGTGAACACTAAACGCCATCTACTGGCCATTCTGAATAACAACACTAACGTTAACTCCAAAAAAATCACTTGCCTTTAACTGTATTTTTAAACTGTTTACTATTTATCTTTTTAATCCAAATAATAATGAAGTAATTAATCAGCAATGAACTTAAAGTGCCCTTAACAAAAAAGAATACAACAGAGGTAGCTGTTGTGTCTCTGACTACCTTCACACACCCTTGACCCAATGCGACGCCACCCCTCTCATTGCCCTAGTTCTTCTTCTTCTTCTTCTCCTCGATGTCTCTGTTATTACCTTAACACGCCCCCACCCTCCATTCCTCCCCCTGAACGTCAGGTCCCCTATGCGACATCGCAGCTTCTTCTCCTCTATGTCCTCTCTGTCACCCGTTCCCCTCACGTACACGGTCCCGTTCCTCAACAGCAACAGCTATTATGAATTACCTGACGTGTGCACACACAAACAGATGCCTGTGACTCGTGACAACATTCCACGTCAGGAAGAGTTAAGTGCTTGGCCAGAATTAAACTCTGTGGACATTCCTGCCATTGATGCAGATGTGAAGCGGCTAATTGGAAGGAACGTTCCTAAGGTAATGGAACCATGGGAAGTGGTACACACCACGGGTGATGGACCTTATGCCGCCAGAACCCTATTGGGGTGGGTTGTCAATGGCCCACTAAGAGGAAATAATGAAACTGGAAGCACACTTTCAGTCAACCGAATATCCATTGCTAAGATAGAGGAACTACTGATGAGACAATACAATTCTGACTTTAATGAAAAATCAATAGAGGAAGGCAAGATCTCAAATTTATGGATATTATGAACAGTTCAGCTGAACTTAATATTGGACATTACTGTTGGAGGAAATACAGTCAGTTTCTCTGTGATGTGCCTGAACACCAGCTGGAACAGCAGGATGGGAAAGTCTGGTACATCCCTCACCATGGCGTGCACCATCCTAAGAAAGAAACCTTACGTGTGGTATTTGATTGTGGTGCAAGTTTTAAAGCAATGCCACTCAACAGTCAGTTACTTCAGACCTGACCTGACTAATTCTTTGTTTGGAGTGCTGACTAGGTTTCGTCAAGAATCTGTAGCAATAATCGCCGATATAAAAGATATGTATCATCAAGTCAAAGTGGCAAAACAAGACAGAGACTTTCTTCGCTTTCTATTGTGGTCAAATGGAGATCTGACACAACCGCTTACTGAATACAGGATGACTGTTCATCTGTGTGGTGCGATATCATCACCCAGCTGTGCCAGTTTTGCATTAAGAAAGGTTGCTGATGACAACAGGGCAGATTTCCCAACCTATGTGACCGACACCAATCAAGCATCATTTTTATGTGGACGATTGCTTCAAGTCCCTGCCTTCAGAGGCAGAAGCCATGGCATTGGTGAAAGACCTGACAGCCGTGTGTGAGTTGGGAGAATTTCAGCTGGTGAAATGGATGAGCAACAGTAAGTCAGTGTTGGAGTCTATTGATGTGGAAAAACGAGCCAAGGAAGTTAATGAATTGGATTTCGACAGAGGCAATCTTCCTGTCGAGAGAACTCTGGGACTACAGTGGTGTGCAGAAACTGACACCTTCAGGTTCAAGATGGCAGTTCAGGAAAGACCATTCACCAGATGAAGTACTTTGTCTGTGGCGAGTTCAGTTTTTGACTCCATTGGATTCTTAGCACCCTTTATTTTACCTATCAAGCTGATGATGCAACACCTCTGTAAACTGAGCTACATTTGGGATGATCACCTGCCCAGCTGGGACAGTTGGGACGATCGGCTGTAATGGATGGGATGGCTAAAGGACTTAAAAACACTTAGCACATTTAGTGTGCCACGATGCATAAAACCTAAAGAGTTTGGACAACTCATAAGTGCCCCATTACACCACTTTTCTGACGCCAGCGAGGATGGTTATGGCACCGTTTCATACCTGAGGATGAAAAATGACAAAGAGCTTCATTTGGGTTTCATTCTAGGAAAAGCACAAGTTGCTCCAGTGAAGAAGGTGACTATTGCAAGGATGGAACTTACAGCTGCAGTGCTTGCAGTTCGAGTGGACATGATGTTGAAAGCAGAATTGCGATTGGAGCTGGAAAACTCTGTCTTCTGGACTGACAGTACAACTGTACTCAAGTACATCAGGAACAAAACAAAGCGTTTTCGTACTTTTGTGGCTAATAGGATATCTATGATAAGAGAAGCCACTGCTGTTTCACAGTGGCGTTATGTTGATACCAAGCAGAACCCAGCTGACGAGGCCTCTCGTGGTGTCACAGCTGAGTACCTTCTGACACGCAGCAGATGGATCTATGGCCCAGACTTTCTTTTCAAGAGTGAAAGAGAATGGCCTACTAACATTGTGGATTCTGTTTCTATCACAGGTGATGACCCAGAGGTCAGAGGATAGCCTATTTCTCTTCATGGAGAACGTTAAAGATTTCAGGTTACATGGTTTCTCCGGGTGAGAAACATGATTCAGTTTTAAATCAGAAGAGAAAAGAAGTACAAGCTTTAGTGTTGAACAGTTGACTTGATTTACCTCAGCAAAAGAAGAAAGTGGAAGATGAGATGCATAGATCTAAAGCTACACTGAGGAATCAAACCTTGTCATTCGAGGGGAAAGCTAGGCGAAGAAAAGATGGCAGATTTGCCAAAAGAAAGACTGCAACCTGATTACCCACCATTCACAACTGTGGGTGTGGATTATTTTGGCCCTTTTGCAGTGAAGAGAGGGAGCAGTCTCATCAAACGATATGGTGTTATCTTCACCTGCATGGCAAGCAGGGCAGTGCATTTGGAAATGGCATATTCATTGGATACAAGTTCTTGCATTAGTGCACTGTGGAGATTTAGGAGACGAGGTCAAGTAAAACACATCAGATCAGACAATGGAACCAACTTTGTGGGAGCAGAACGTGAATTGAGAGAAGTATTATCTACTCTTACTCATAAGAAAATTCAAAACACATTGCTTCAGTCTGGAATAAAATGGAGCTCCTGCTGCATCACATCATGGCAGAGTGTGGGAAAGGACTATTCGTATGGTCAGAAAAGTGCTGAATTCAGTACTTCATCAGCAAAGTGTGGATGATGAAGGATTGCAGACATTTCTATGTGAAGTGGAAGCCATACTAAATGACCGTCCCCACAAAGATTTCAGATGGTCCTCATGATCTTGAACCTCTGACTCCCAATCATATCCTTTTGATGAAAGGCAAACCTGTGTTACCTCCTGGGCTCTTTAAGAAGGAGGACTTGCGATGGAGACAAATTCAGTTCCTAGCAGACCTTTTTTGGCATCACTGGATTCAGGAGTACTTGCCACTGTTACAGGAACAACATCGCTGGCCAGAAGAAGCTTTGTTGCAGGAGACATTGTTATCGTAGCAGATCATACTGCCCCTCGTGGATCCTGGTTGTTGGGGAAGGTACTACAGACCTTTCCTGGCGTACAAGGACTCGTAACTCCAAACCAAGTACAACATCTTGGAGCGGCCAGTCACCAAGATTTGTCTTCTGCAAGAAGCTACAACTACGACGACTACCACTACTGCTGCTTCTGCTCCTACTACTACTGCTACTACTACTACTACTGCTACTACTACTGCTGCTACTACTACTGCTACTACTAACAACAACAACAACAACAACAACGACTCACCAACTAAGTTAACTTTTTTAAATCAGTCAGTCACTGACTCACAGCAAGGGGGCGGGGCCAGAATGCTGGAGGCGGGGCCAGAACCAAGATGAAAGCAACGGAACTATGATTGTGGTTCTTAATTCCAAAAGGTCTCAACACAAGTAAACAAGTCATACAGAAGATGAGCACAGGATTTACATATGGTGAAATAATAGTGATAGTATTGATGACGACGACGATGATTTGGAGATTAAAGCAGAGTTTCAGGAGCAGAGTTTCAAGTCATACTCTGGGTGCCAGGCACCCCATCCTTCATCTCACACACAAGAGCGTGCTCTCCTGCCTGGGAAAACATTGGCTCCTACATCTCCAGGAACCAGGCCCTCCAATCCCTCACTCTCACTCACAGCCAGGAGTGTGATGGAAAACTCATAGAAAACAGGGATTCATGTCTGAGGCACTGTGTATATATTTCATATTTCACCACTGGATTCATGCACAGTCACAGTCTTTATGTCAGGATAACATGAATACTCACTGGCTCCGAAGACCTTGTGGCAGGAGACTTTTCATTTCCATGTTGTCTGGATGATGAGGGGAAAAAACACACAAACAATATTAGCCAGCTTACCCTTGGAGACATAGACATGCAAAATATTCCTCAGCAGCCTCACACATGCATTTATTCTTACATAATATTCATATTATGACTGATGTGAACTTGGTTCCATAAAACAAATCCATTCCCTGTATGTTTTGCCTCTGCCTGCCTACCTGTTCCTGAGTTTGCACCCCAGCAGCCGGTGATATCGTGTCACTCCTGGTTCTTCAGCCTTCTCATGACCACACAGGTGATGCACATCTATGGGTTCTTTGCTGTGTGAAATACAGGGACACAATGACCGATACAGTAAAAGGATTGTTCTTGCATTTAAAATGCTTTTCTAGTATTATCAACCACTAAAAGCACTCTGCAATACATTCATTCACTCATTCACACACTGATGACAGGCTCTACCAGGGTGCCAACCCATGAGGGAGCCCTAATTATTTACACATTCACATGCTGATGCACAGCATCCATGGCAACTTGGGGTTAAGTGTTTTGTCCAGGGACACCTCGACAGGTGAACAGGAGGAGCCAAGAGTCGAACTGCCAGTCTCAGTATCTTGGCCTTTTGCAAAAACTGCCAGGACAGAGACAGTTCAGGTCATCTTTATCAAATGTCTTTGTTCTACTAAGTTCTCAACTGGATAAGGAACATCAGATGAGAGATCAGGATGGTTGCTATGATGAGCATTCAGTGTCATTCTGTCACCGATCAGGATTGTTTCATTGGGCAAATAGTATGATTTATAGAAATACCTCTTCCTTAAAAATATTTTGTAGTATAGGCTATATATTTTTTAACTTACGTTTCCCTCTGGCATCATCACCTCGCCTTGATAAGGGTGTCTCTGGAATTAAAAGAATATCAGTGAATTTATGTATTACATAAACACATACATGGAACTTAACATTTTGATTCACTGAAACTTAAACTGCTCGTTTCATTAAGTAAAAAAATAAAGTGAATGAAACATCCATTAAACAAGCCCCTCCCCCCACCCACCCACCCAGTAACGTTATTACTGAGCTGAGCGACACGTGTCTGTAACTTTAGTAACATAACGTTAATGGTATGACAAAGATCTGCTGCCTGTAGCACACTCAGTTTTAACATTGTATTTTACTGACATGAATCATGTCGAGCTTAGCAAGCTCGCTAACGTAACACGTAACGTTCTCTGTAACATCAGTTCATTACAACGTTACAGTCTAAACTATGAATATGAACACAAGCATTACGTTAGGTTACTAACTTAAAAAAAATAACAGGGAAATGTTTTCTTACCTGATATCGTCAGGATTACAGTTAGAACGTGAAGTTCATGTTAGCAGACCGCACAGATCTGGACTCGTGGACTCTTCCTGTGTCCATATTCACGTTTTCGTTTTGTTGTTATGTTCTCCGTAGAAATCCCAGAATTTAAATTCACTCAAATAAGAATTTGGCGTGAAGATGTAAAATAATCCAGGTAATGATCCACCTAATTCCTTACGAATGGACCGACAGAGTAGCGGTGAAGTCCTGCAGCATTTAAACTGACATATTTTCAAATGAAACCGCGCTCAGCGGTCATTGGACAGTTTCCTGGATGACAGCCTATGAATATGAATGTTGAATATTGTGAATGAATATTGTATAAATATGATATCAATACAGTTAATATGAACACATATCACAAATGCTATGTAGTAAATGTTCCAGTGCTTTGAGTGGAGTGTTCAGAGTGCAAAAGGTGACAGATTTAGATTTAGTGCAGTTCTGTGATGGTGGCTCTGAGAGAGGTCGATGAGTTGTAAAGTCTTATTGCAGTAGGGAGGAACGGTTTCCTGTATCGTTCCTTAGAGCTGCACATTGAATGAGTCTGTTGCCGAAGCTGCTCTTTAGCTTGAACAGTGTTTTGTGGAGGGGGTGACAGGGACTGTCCATGATCAGCATCCTGTCCTGTGACAAGCTTAGAGCCAACAACAACAACCCGCACCCCAGGACACTGCAGCAAAGAAGATGCTGCTCTCCACCACAGACTGATAGAACATCTGCAGCATCTTGGTGCAGACACTAAAGGACCTGAGCCTCCTCAGGAAGTAAAGCCGGCCTAGGCCCTTCTTGTAGACAGCCTTGTATGCAGGTACCACCTCCACATCCGTCCCACTGATGCAGCTTGTTCCTCCTGAAGTCTACCACTTGCGATTTCACCTGCGATTTGGTGCTGAAGGTGCTGGAGAAGTCAAAGAACATGACTGAGGTGTTGGGTCTGTCCAGAGAGGAGTAAGCCTTCTGCAGCAGGTGATTACATCATTAACCCCAAAATGGGGCTGATATGCAAACTGCAGGGGGTCTTGTGATGGGCACACCAGCGGTCTGAGGTGTGTCAGGACCAGCCTCTCCATGACCTTCATGATGTAAGAGGTCAGTGCCACCGGCATGCAGCCCTCCAGTGCAGCAGGACTGACAGTTTTCCCGAGCACTGGCACTCTCTGAAGATGTAGGCTCAGGTTGAAAAGGTGCATCTTCAGAGAGCACTCAGAGAGAATTATTATTATGGCGTGGTCCACATCCACATGAGGCTGGTACTCAAACTGCGGGGGATCAAGTGTTGGGCCACAATTAGCCTCTCTAGAACCATCACGAGGTAAGATCTGAGGGCAATGGGTCTGTCCATAATGGTCAGTTACAGAGACCATGCAGGATGTCTTCCACAGCACCAGTATCCTGACCTGGCTCAGGCTGAAGAGATGCAGCTGGATGACAGACAGCTGGCTGGCACTACTACTCTGTAACCTGGGGTTGATACCATCAGGGCCAGCAGCTTTCTGGGTATTTAATTTTATTGTATCTGTAGGCTGTTATATTTAATTAATTAAAAAAATAAATACTAATGTAACACAATGAATGTAAATCATTTCTAATCTACACTGGAATTTAGCATTAATTAGTACAGAATCTCTTTTTTGGCCAAATATACAACGTACACAGGAATATGATCTGGTATAACAGCACCACAGAACATAAAATAAAATAAAATCGAATAAAATAAAAGTTAACTTAACAAAGGTAAAAGGTAAAAAACAAGTTGTGCTTTTCTTTAAATACATTATTAATCTAAGCATAACTTTTTATTGTGCAATATTTTTTAAGCGTCATCCCAATTCAAGTTTGGTTTTACCCACTAACAAGCAGAATGATTGGATATGAACGCGTTGCTGCCCCGCCCCCGGTACACGCATCGCTGGCTACCATCAACGTCACAGTCAGCGCCACATTGAGCCACACGGAGAGTGCATGCCGTCTGCAGAAAGCTCGACCAATGCGTTTTCTTCTTCCAACAAACTTGTTGATACTACTCAGTGTCTCATAATTATGACTTTTTAAAATCTCAATATGACTTTATCTCAATTATGACTTTTTTTTATCTCATAATTTTGATTTAGTAAATCATAATTTCGACTTTTTATATTTTTAATTAAGTGGTGGAACGGGCTCCCATAGTGTCTCATACATTAGGTAGCTGACAGCGCGTGCGTGCGTGCTGTAGCTTGTCTGTTTGTGAGAAAGAAGGATAACATGACATTCAAACTGTATTATTGACAGTTATTGATATTATACAGAGAGTTCAATGAAGTAAATAATCACAGTCTGGCTTGTGAGGTGTCAAGCAACCAGGGCCAGGTGGAGGCCACCAATCAGAACAGGGCAAGCAGCCGCGCATCAAGTGCTAGCAGTAGTATAACGCAGAAACCCCACTCCACACGTCTCTGGCACATTGCACATGTCCTGCACGCAACTTCAAACCCCACCGGGAGCGTTTCAGAAGCGAGCGTTTAGCCCGCCAGACTCTGAGCCATCTGTATCCTCTCAGATAGAGCCAACTGAAACTGCAATGGACCAAAGTGAAAATCAGTCTCAGGTTACACATGATGTTGATATAAGGTCTTTGTACAAGAAGAATCTGTGCAACATGCAACTCCACGCAAAGTATCTGGTTCCATCATCAACTATTCAAATGATTGTTGAAGAGATCAATGGCCTAAGTGGCATTTGTCATCAGTACACAAAAGACAAAATTCAAGAGACACTTAGAGGAAATACTAATACGTCAGATGCTGAGATTGATTCTGTTTTTCAGAGTCTTCAGGAAGCTGATTTGCATGCTTCATGCAGTTCTCAGCTGTCCACAGAGTATATCAGGAGGCAGTATTTTGTGAAGAACTTTGCCTATGTGCACCGATGAACATAGAAGAGGCAGTTATGCACAATACACACCCTTGCATGACACTTCTCAAAGATCCTGTTGTGTGGGAAGAGTGTGTTAGGTCTCAAAATCAGCCTGTTTCTCATGTCGTTTTAAGTGATATCTCTGATTGCTCTGTCTTCAAATCCAATGAGCTGTTTCTAACAGCTGGTGACATCATCTTAAAACTGATATTGCATCAGGTTGCATTTGAAGTTGTCACCCCACTTGGGTCTGCCAGAAAAAAACATAAGCTTGTGGGAGTATACTTCACACTTGCTGACTTTGAGCCATTCCATCGTTCCAGTATTGACCATATGCAGTTAGTACTGTTGTGCAAAGAGAGAGACTTTAAATTCTTTGGTCAGGACATAGTGTTTGAGAGAATGTTGTCATCCTGACAACTTGAACTTGAAGAACATGGATTTGTAAGCACAATAATATCTATTGTAGGTGACAGTTTGGGATCACACTGCATTGATGGCTACACACAGAATTTCAGCACTTCCAAGCACTTCTGCAGGTACTGTGAGGTAAAAAGAGACCAAGTTGAGAGTGTGAGTCAGAGCTTTCCTGTACGAACAGTCGATAACTACAAAGAAGCAGTGCAGTTATTGCAGGAGAGTGATGTGAATGACGTCAAAGGCATCTATTGTGACTCCATCTTTAACACACCGCAATATTTCCATCTATGTTTTTTTGTGGGCAAGTTTTTCCTCACTGGAACCGAGGGTCTAAGGACAGAGGGTGTCACTCCCTGTACAGATTGTAAAGCCCTCTGAGGCTAAATGTGTTTTGTGACTTTGGGCTATACAAATAAAATTTGATTTGATATGATATGTCAGCCAGGCCTTCCTCCATGCATAGGGGATGACTTGTTTGAGGGAGTTGTAGCTTATGACTTGGCCATTTACCTGCGTTACTTCATAAAGGTCAAGCATTGGCTCACATACTCTCAGCTGAACAGGTGAATCACCCAATTTTCCTACAAGGACTCAGATTCCAGCTCATCTCCTTGTCAGGTGACTGAAAAGGCCATCACAACAGGTGGCCAAGCAGCTGAGAACTGGTGTGTGCTCAGACTCCTGCCTGTCATTATTTGTGACAAAGTTGATCCTCATGACCCAGTGTGGCAACAAGTGATCACTCTGAAAGAACTTGTGGAACTAGTGTGCGCACCCAAGATCACCACTGCTCAGGTGGCTTACCTCAACATTCTTGTTGTTGAAAACATTGTTTCCCTCTGATCACCTGAAACCCAAGCACCACTGTCTTCTCCATTATGCATCACTGATCCTCAAACTGGGTCCCCTAATACGGCTGTGGACAATGAGATTTGAGAGTAAACATTCTTACTTCAAGAGGTGTGTGAGGAGGACACAAAACTTTAAGAATATATGCCAGTCTCTCGCAAGCCAGCACCAACTCCTCCAAACAACCCTCAACTCAAACTCCTTTTTTGCACCAGTGCTGAAGTCAACAAACGTTACTCCATATCATGCTCACCTGTACAGTGATGCAGCGCGCAATGCAGTTGCAGCACACATGTTTACAGAACCGGATTCTGTGTCACCTGAGGAAGATTTTAAGGGCACTCTTTACAAAAAGGGATCTTTTCTCTGCCTCAAACGCGAGTCTGATGAGTCAATCAAGTTTGGTCAGATTGAGCTTGTTTTGATCGAAGACACAAAGGTGTGCTTTCTTCAGTGTATTTATCAGAGTCTGGACTCTATGAAGTCAAACAAGCAGCTGAGGATCTGCACTGCATTAATGCAGAACACTGCCTGGATTCCTACCCACTGCCTCTTTACAATCTGAATGGGAATAAAGTCATATCTCTTAAGCACAGTGTTGTTGATCAGTAGGAGTGTGATGAGGTGTTGGGGTTTACAATTTCAAGTTTTTGACAAGTGTGTGACGTATATTAATCAAAGTATGGTGATTGTGCGGGGAAGTGTAATCCACAATCTGTTATCCACTAAACTTTGAAGCTAACTGCTAAGTAATTAATCTTTTGTCCCCCTCTAGAAGTCATGGATAGATGGGTGAGTGATCTAACTTCATCCCTCAGCTCATTCTTCAACCAAGAAGACTCTATAGCACAAGTAGTGGAGGTGCTCAAAAACATTGGCATCTGTTCATCTGAGGACCTGAAGTATGTGGAGGCAGATGACCTGACAGCAGTCCTGAGGCCAACAGAGGCCAGCAAAGTTATGGCCTGCACTAAGAGTAAGTAAAATAATACATAATGCATCTGTGCAGACCTTTAAGAGTTTTCCAGTGATCATATCTGCCCTGGGCTCTTCCTGGTACTAATCAAGGAACAGGATAACTTAATCATGCTTTTGCATTGCTAAAATGGTAATACACTTCCTGGTATAAAACACCAGTTTTATGTAAAGGAAAGAAACAAGGATTTTAAAATAGTGATTTAATCAAAGTCTCATTTCTTTCTTCTCTCTCCATACAGATATGATGTCAGGTCTGGAACCCACCTTATTAGGGAACCCACCCACCAAGGATGTTTCCATCAGAGCTTTTTGTTTAGTTTTTTTCAAAAAAATGATATGATGCTCCTTGATGTCCCACACGGTTTACGGCACACAGCTATTTCTGTTTGTTGGGTCTTTGTTTTTTTCCTGGTTGGTCCAGGAGTGTTTACACCAAGGCTTATAGGCCAAGGCTTTGTGATGTGCCATTTCTACACGTTCTCAAGTGTAAAAATAAACAGTGTTTGTTGCACCACTGGGATTTATTTCTTATTCTGAATCTTGCCTTTTGTGAATACTTAACACTAAAACAGTTCAAGTCTACACTAAATCACATAAAGAAAAAGTTTCTGCTGCACTGCTTTCTTGCTCCACAAAGCTTTGCTGTCTCTCTGTGTCTCTCCATCTCTGTCGGTCTGTCCCTCGTTCTCTCTTCAATGTAAAACCACATACAATTAATTAAGATTTAAGAGTAAGATTTACCTCAATCGCAGAATAAAATCTTAAGTTGTCAGTATGGAGATAAGCCTTTATATAACAATAAAAACATAAAACAACAGGCAATTACAGTAAAACTACTGTATATTTATTATGGTAATTCTTCTGTTAAAAAAAGGGAAATAACTGTAGTTTGTCATTATTGGCATAACACATAAAATAACAGGCAGGTTGTTAATTTACAGATAATGTCTGTAATTTCACTGTTTTTTTTACACTATTTCAAAAAAACCGTAGAACTATGGTAAAAATTTAGAGTGTTTTTTTTAGTAGTTTTAGTAGTAGTAGTAGTAGTAGTAGTAGCAGTCGTAGTAGCAGCAGTAGTAGTAGTAATCATTATTAAAAACAGACCTCCTCCTGCCCTTGGTACACCACGCCGTTCTACCAGGGGAACAGACATCCAGACATATCCAGACAGTCAGAGCTCCAGGACGGGGCATCTCTGAAGCTGACCATTGCCCAGGCAGGAGTGCACACTCCTGGCTGTGAGTGAGAGTGAGGGATTGGAGGGCCTGGTTCCTGGAGATGTAGGAGCCAATGTTTTCCCAGGCAGGAGAGCACGCTCTTGTGTGTGAGATGAAGGATGGGGTGCCTGGTATGACTTGAAACTCTGCTCCTGAAACTCTGCTTTAAGCTCCAAATCATCATCGTCGTCATCAATACTATCACTATTATTTCACCATATGTAAATCCTGTGCTCATCTTCTGTATGACTTGTTTACTTGTGTTGAGACCTTTTGGAATTAAGAACCACAATCATAGTTCTGTTGCTTTCATCTTGGTTCTGGCCCCGCCTCCAGGGTTCTGGCCCCGCCCCCAACCTGTGAGTGACTGACTGACTGAATTAAAACATTTAGTTAGTGAGTTATTATTATGATTATTATTGTTGTTGTAGTTGGTAGTAGTAGTAGTAATCATTATTAAAGACAGACCCCTCGTGCCCTTGGTACACCACACCGTTCTACCAGGGGAACAGACATCCAGACATATCCAGACAGTCAGAGCTCCAGGACAGAGAAATTATTTTTATTTCTATTATTATCACAGAGGGAGGGCGGGTGGTTGGGTGGTGGGCGGAAAAGCGACAGAAAGTCCACAGGCAGACTACCAGGTACACCACGGAGCTCCACACCACTGTACCAGGGTCACGGAAGACGGTGTGAGAGAGCAGAGGGTGTCAAAATATAAAGCTGGACTACCAGGGGTGGGAAAGCCCCACAGCTGTACCAGGGGCACCAAACTCTTGTCGGCCGCATTATTGGTGTGTAGCGTCTGGGGGAGGGTGCTTAAGAGTGGGTACGCGGGTTCACCCGGAGAGCCTGGTCGGGCCAAAAGGGCGAGGCCATGATGGGTCACCTAAAAAGTGACCCATAGTAGTAGTAGGAGCAGCAGCAGAGTTATGAGTTATTATTATTATTGTTATTATTATTATTGTTGTTGTTGTTAGTAGTAGCAGCAGCAGCAGCAGTAGTAGCAGCAGTAGTGGTAGTCGTAGTAGTAGTAGTAGTCGTCGTAGTAGTATTGCCCTGGGGAGCGTTCTCATTCCCAACGCTCATGTCCCAACGATTTGTCACGCCCCTTAACGTCTGATACTGATGAAAAAGGTGACCCTCCACGTCTGCATAAAACGCTCTGGGTTCTCAATTGACTCCAATATAAACCTGTTTGCAGCAGTAAGAGACGCTTTGAGCAGAGCTCCAGCTGTCCATTCACTCCAATAATAACCTGATCACAGCGCTACATGACGCTGCGAGCTTCACTGTGGTTGGAGAACCGGAAGTGTTTTTCTCACTATTTTAAGGATTTCTTTTAATGACATCATCAACATTTCTCAGCACAAACACGTCAAAGTGTCACTGATAATTCAACAATACGATAGATAAAGCTTCCAAGTCTTTTAAGGAAGGAGTGTTTTTGAAGCAGTGCATGCTGAAGGTTTGTGAGCAGGAGTGTCCCGACCAGTTACAGATTTTTAAAAGTGTCAGTTTATCAAGAAACGCCATCGGGGACCGAGTTAAGGAACTATCAGAAAATCTTGTAACACAGCTGGCCGAGGAGACACGCAGCTACACTGCTTTTTCATTAGCTGTTGATGAAAGCATAGATAACACGGATACAGCGCAGTTATCAATTTTAATTAGAGTCATGAAGTCGGATCTCTCTGTCACTGAGGAGCTGTTGGATGTAGCTGCAATGCATGGGACCACGACCGGACAGGACATTTTTGATGCGGTGGAGAAGTCTGTAAGTATAAATGCATTGCCATGGGAAAACTTGGTGGGATTAACTACAGACAGTGCACCGGCAATGTGTGGAGGAAAAGTGGGCTTGGTTGGACTAATGAAAAGCAAAATGCAAAAAATGAACGGTCACATGCCTCTGATAACATATCACTGCAGTATCCATCAGGAAGCTTTGTGTGGGAAGGTGCTGGGGATGGATGACATAGTGACCAGTTATGAAAGCAGTGAACTTCATGCGTGCACGAGGCCTGAATCACCGTCAGTCCGAGCTGGTTTTGCAGGAGATGGGCTCGGAGCACGGGGATGTGCCGTACCATACAGAAGTGCAGTGGCTGAGTAGGAGCAAAGTCTTAAAGCGATTTTTTGAGCTCAGGGAAGACATTGGTCTGTTTATGCAGAGTAAAGGGAAGCCCTTGTCTGAACTGTCGGATCCAAAGTGGCTGTGTGACTTTGCCATGTTGTGTGACATAACCGAGCATCTCGCCCAACTGAAGCAGAAGCTGCAGGGATGCAAACAAGTCATCACGCAGATGTCCGACACGATCACAGCTTTCCAGCGTAAACTAGATCTATGGATGTTGCAAGTGAAACAGGATAATCTTGCCCGCTTTCCTGTTTGAGAGCGTGTCTGCCTCATTTCCCGAGACTTTTTCATGTGCCCAGTTGGCTACCAAACTGAGCCGGTTACAGAGAGTTTGATCGGCGCTTCTCTCACTTCAGAGAACAGCAGTCTGACTTTGACATGTTTGCCAATCCTTTCACCACCAACGTCTGCACTGTACCCCAACACCTTCAGATGGAGTCAACTGAGCTTCAAAGTGACAGTGGCCTGAGATGGAAGTTTCAGGATGCAGCAATCCAGGACTTTTACCGTCTGCTGCCCCCTGGTTTGATGCCACAGCTTCGACTTCATGGTGCCCGTGTTCTGTGCATGTTTGGCAGCACCAATCTGTGCGAACAGATGTTTTCCATAATGAATCTGAACAAAAACAAGCACACTGGTGACAACCTCCATGTGGTCAGCACAGGACTTAAAACCAGACATTGACACACTGGTAACCGGAAAATGGTCTCAGACGTCTGGTCAGAAAACACACAGGTAAGCATTTTTTAAAAACCTCATTAGAATATAATTAAATGTAACTCAACCAAGAAGAAGAATAGTTAAACTCTGTGTGCAATTTAATTTTAGAGTCACTGGCAAGGCTTTTCCACAGGAGCAGTTTACTGATGGAAGGAAGAAGTTGTATCTTCCTGAAATTTCAGAGAAAAAACAATTATCTCTTGTTCACAAGAAACAAACAAAAAAACACAATATGAAGAAATCAAAAATGTTACCATTCATTCCAATTAAAAGAACTGGCTTTCCCTTGAAAAGCTTGTTTGCCCAGTGGAGCAGTCACAGCAGGAAGGAACGATTGGTAACATGCAATCTAAAAAGCAGAATTAGTTTACATATCAGAGTAAATGAAAGCAAAAACTCAGCAGTGAGGGTGTTGTTTCTATCAAACAAAACTTCATCCAGCATGTTTGTTGGAGTAAAGCAGGTTTGTGTAAAATGTAAAACAGTCTCTATAACCTGAGACTTCAAAACTACCTTTTTCATGATAGGAGAATGTCCCTCCCTCATGCTTGAACAAAAGTGGATGGTGGCAGGTGATGTGGTAAACAGTCCCTACACATCACTGCTGCAGCCCTGTGTCTACAATGATGGCGAACCCCCTCCTTGGGCTTCTCAGATGACAACATATTGTTCACCATGAAGGGCCTCATCACTGTCCAATTCTCCAGAGAGGAAGTTTGCCTGTTCCTCCAGTGTGAGGGGAGAGGTTGTTCAGCACCACTTCCCAAGAGGACTCGACATCTTGAATGAGGGAGTCTGAAAATGAAAAGGGAAGAAGGCAATGGTAAATCTGGGCAATGACCACATAACAAATGAAGGAACAAGTATTAAGGGAAAAAAGGGGAAAAACCAAACCTAAATTTTCGATGGTCACAGTTTCTCCAGTTGTGTCGGTAGACGGAGCACAGGAGGGTGTTACACTGGCTGAAGAAACTGCAAAAATATAAATATCCATTTAGAACTTGCTCAATGAATAATGAATGCAACTACTGATGAAAAAACAAACCAAACCAACCAGTGGCTGAATCTGGCTTTCGTTTCTCTCCAGCTCTACATCTTTTTGGCAGAGGTTGACCATCTTTGTCCTCATCAAGCCAAACACACGGCTTTGTGGATTTATTTGACCCTCCTTTTGTGTGTCCATGCTGATCCACCTAAACAAACAATTGAGCCACACAGTAAACCACCACCCACAAGAACCTGGCTGTGGTCCTGTACTGTACTGACAGATCTAGAAAAGCCTTTCTACATTAAAAAGAAAAGAAGGTGAAATATTTTGACAGAATATTGAATGAAATGCTCACTGGCTCTAACAGCTTAGCATTAGAGCTTGTAGCTAGTTTTGCACCTTGATACTTCTTCCCTGCTGTATCTCAAAGTCTTTTAGAGTCTTAGACTTTGTAATTAGTATACATTCTCAACCACGGAGATAATGTTATTTACCTTGCACTCATCCAGGAACGCATCAACAAGGAATACGGCATCGTCGGGGTCAAGGTGATTCATGCTTCTTCTTCTTTCTCTTCTTCTTCTTCTCCTTTTCCGCCTTCTTCTTCTCCTCCTCTGTGGGGTCATGACACGTCAAAACCCATCAATGATATCACACCACACAGGAAGATGAATACACAGAGGATCTGGTAGATTTCAAAATTAAACACAGCGAACAAATATCCGATCATAACTCCTCACTTTGTTAACATTAGTTTCTCCTGCTGCCATGGAATGATGTGTTGATCAGCAAATCAACCTCAGATGCAATGCATGTAGTGGGCGAGGGTTTGATCCGTCAGAAGGAGTGAAATCGTGGAAATGTGGAGTCTGGGGCCACAGCTATACTAGGCGATAGCAGCGTCCATAGCAACCAACTGTGCAACACCTCTGAGTAACAAAAAACACAGCAATGTAAAACATAAAAAGTATACACTGCTATGATTCTGTTAGGGAGTATAATCAAACGGATGGTATGTCACAATATGAACAGTATCAAAATCTGTAATCCACAGAACAGGGAACATGTCCAAGAAGTGGAGCATGCAAATCTGTAAATATTTATGATTTCCTGAAGTTAACTCTACAAAAGTTACTAAAACACAATAGCAGGAATAAAAACCTGTTTCATTTCAAATCTGCATGTCTACACATAACCTTTAAACTTTTACAAATCAGATTATGGTCAGTTAAATGCTTTTTGCATTGTTCCCTTGAAACAGCCTTACTGTTCTTTCCAAAGCAACCAGACTGCATTTCAAGAAAGGTATTTTTTAACTGTAAACCAAACTTCAACCAAACTTCACCAACACACATATCACCGAAACTATTCAGTTTGATATGTTGAGTTCAATTAAAATGAAAAATATTCTGCTTCTACGTGCCGTGTTCCCCCACTGCTTCTGTTAGCATCCCTTGCTCACTCATTACTTTGATTTTCATAACACACGTAAAAGACAACACAAAATGGGTTTGCTTACGAACATTTACAGTGTACTGAGTTTGAAGAAATGTGTTTTTACAAATAAAGTCCACTCTTTCTGCCTAGCAAAAGACGTCTTAAACGTCACATTAAACAGCAACATATTCCCAAAATGTAAAAATAATATAAATGTGTTTTACCTGAAACACCATTGTCATCGGCTCGTCTTTGCACGTACACTTATAACACGGAGATGTGGTTTACAGTGGCGTGGTTTGTAGGGGCTGCGCATGCAGACGTGGTCTGTAGGTGCGTGGTTTGTAGCGGCTTTGGTGGCTGCAGTTTGGTACTAATGATTTTGTCTGAATCTCAATCTAAAAATGGCTGTTGTAAAAAAAAAAAAGAAAAGAAAGAAAGCAGCCATTTTGAATCTCAAAATTTTGAATCTTCAAATGGCTGCAGTGAAACAATTCTAAACAGTTAAAAATGCAGTTGAATGCACATAGATTTTAAAAAAAATATTTTTAACTCCAGCTTGTGTTCAGGGTTACTCTTTGGTGCAGTAATATTTTGGTGTTCATTAAAATTAACAGCTTTGCTGCCGTGGTCCAGTCTATTCTGTAATTTTGTTTCGGTCGCTGAAGAAGCTTTCCAAAGACGTTTGTAACGTATCACGTGACCGAGACGAGCGTCTTTACCTCTCTTAACCTGTGTCAGGAGGCACAGACGGATGTAATTGGGAGAGAATATACATATTATATATAATTTTTTTCTTTTTCTGTGTGGCCCAGTACCAAATGACCCACAGACCAGTACTGGTCCAAGGCCTGGTGGTTGGGGACCCCTGGGATAGAGAGTTTCCTCTGGTGCTGGGTCCATCTTCAGCAGCTGGTTTAAAAAATCTGGTGAGTTTTGGGATGCTCTTTAGTAGTTCTATTTCACTTCTTAATACATTTTTAAGAAGTGAAAAAGTAAAATGGCTGCTGTAAAATAAAAACAGCCATTTTGAATCTCAAAATGGCTGTTGTACAAAAGGCAGCCATTTTGAGATTCACAAAACATTCTAAACAGTTGAAATGAATCTCAAAATGGCTGCTGTGAAAACATTCTGATCCAGTTTAGCACTTGGATTTAGAACTGTTATTAGTGTCCTTGGTAACGCCTGTGTTTTCAAAATGGCTGCTTTTTTTTACAGCAGCCATTTTGTGGAGAAGGGTCTAGCTGCAGCCAGAGCCGCTACAAACCACGCCCCCTGCAAACCACGTAGAGGCCCACAGCACTTAGAAAGTAAACCCAAAGGAAACAAAGCAATAATGGGAGCAATTTGAACAACTCTAACGGTTGATTGACAACATTAAATGCCTTTCAATGCAAGCAATGCGCTTGAAACAATACATTTATACAAAAACAGAAAGTAATGTAATTAAAGATTATATAGGACTGCAGATTTATATACAAGTATATTTATATTATTATTATACTGATGCAGGGGTGGGCAAACGTTTTGATTCGTGGGCCACAATGGATTCTAAAATTTGACAGAGGGGCCAGACCAGGAGCAGATGGACGGAGTGTTTTGGAAACCATTGGAGACAAAAATACATATGATGGGATATGGAGAAAACATGTGCTTTAATTTCAAATGAAAATGAAGAAAAGCATTACAACAAAATATCTGTCTTTGACGCCCCACAGAATTGAGCTATTTATTGAAATGAGTCTGAAAACACAGAAAATGAAATGAATAAAATACAACTTTTTTATTACTAACAAGTTCTATTTTAAAGCACTGAAAGTTCTGTTATCCTTCAGGATATCATCATCATCACTCTCCTCCTGACTGTCTTTAGAGTTAGTTTTGTTGTGGCGATTCTCAGGATGGATCTCAGGTGTTGGTCTGTTAACTTGGATCTGTGGCTGGCTTTGTTGATGTTCATGACACTGAAGGTCTGTTCACACACGTAGGTCGAGCCGAACAACGCCAGCATCTTCTGCGCTGTCCTCCGGAGATTTGGAAACGCAGCTTCATTGAGTGAAGCATAAAAGTCATTCAGTTTCAGGGAGTTTAACTTCTCTTTTAAGACTGGGTCGGACTGAAGGTCGATCAGTTGGAGCTGCAGCTCCTCTGGAGCTGTTTCGTGGTCTTGTGACAGAGGACAGGCCACCAACTGAAGTGACTTGTCAATCTTTTCAAAATCTGAAAACCGACGGCAGAATTCTCCGTGCAGCGCATCCAGTGACTCGCTGTATTTCTTCACTTTTGCTCCGGCCTCTTTCAGCGTGGTTAGTGTGGGAAAAGGAGTGAATGACTTGTTTAATATTTGCCTGGAGAGTAAAGCCAGCTTGGATTTAAAGGCTTTCACGTTTGTGTACATGTCGTGCACAAACTGATCCTTCCCCTGTAGTTTCATGTTGAGCTCGATCAAGTGTGAAAATACGTCCACAGCAAACGCAAAGTCACAAAGCCAGCTCTTGTTGCTCAGCTCAGGAAATTCATCAGCCTTCTCCAGGCGCTCCAAAAATGCACCACTCTCCTCTTTCAGCTCCCACACTCGTTTCAACACTTTTCCCAAACTTAACCAGCGGACACGGAATGATAAAGCAGGTCCTGGTGATCCGCATCAGTATCCTCCAGGAACGTAATGAACTGACGCTGCTGAAGTCCCTTTGCACGTATAAAGTTGACGAGTTTCACGACAGGATTCACAACATGACTCAGCTGTAATACTGATTTACACAGAGATTCCTGATGGATGATGCAGTGGAGGAAAATAACATCCTGGTCAGGATTTTCATCTTTCACTTTATCCTGGATTCTCCTCAGCAGGCCAACGTTTTTCCCGTTAAATTCGGAGATCCATCTGTGGTGACGTTGATGAGTTTACTCCAGGGGAGCTTCATATTTTGGATGACAGCAGACACCCGGTCAAACAAATCCTCTCCCCGCGTTTGTCCTTTCAGAGACTCCATTGTCAAAAACTCCTCCGTTATTTCCAAAGTGTTGTTGAGGAGCTGAGCAGTGTCTTTGACATCGTTGCTTTCATCCAGTGCTAACGAATATAATGTGAACTCCGCCTTTTTATTTAAATTGCTGCTGATATCTTCATCTATTAGTTCCACACGGCCAGTCACTGTCCGGCGTGATGAAGTGATTTTTTCAAATTTGTCTTTGCTCTCCGGGCACAAAATACCTGCTGTCTCCACCATACATTCTTTTAAAAATTGGCCTTCACACAGAGGTTTGCTGGCCTTTGCTATTTGGAATGAAAGCATCAAACTGGCCTTGGTACTTGACTCTTGAATGGCAGTTTGCCGGTGAAAAAAGTTTTGTTGAGCAAGTAAATTAGCTGCCAACTTCTGAGCAGCAGCTTCCTGTTCTTTTGTTGACAGCTTGCTAGCATAGTTAGCGTGCTTTGTGGCAAAGTGACGGCAAATATTCTATTCTTTAAAAACCGCCACAGTTTCTTGGCATGTCAGGCATACAGCAGACGATCGGTGTTCAGTGAGAAAATATTTAGTTGTCCACTCCTTTTTGAACACTCGACATTCTCTGTCCACTTTCCTTTTCTTAGGTCCGCTCATCTTTACAGAAGGGCTGATGGGTAAAGTGCAAACGTGGAGTAATACGCTGCACCTCAACAAAGTCAATGTATCGAATGTGCCATCTAGTGGGAAAATATCAAAACTGCATGGAAAATAAAACATTAACAAAGTTTATTCGTTTAATTTTTTCAAGTTCGGGGCCGGATAAAACATTTAACAGGCCGCATATGGCCCGCGGGCCGTAGTTTGCCCATGCCTGTTATAGCCTGTCCGAGCGGTTCATGCCAGGCTCGAATCAAACCCACCACTGATGACGAATGTCATCAAAAGACGCAGGTGTCAAAGCTGTGTTGACAGGAAAGAGGCAGACTAGAAAACCACAAAACAAACTGGGGCAGTGCGGGCGGGGCATCAAGGCCACCGTGGCCTGAGGGCAGAGATTTGTTTCAAGGGCACAAGGCCAAATCATAAGGGCCATGGCCCTCGTGGCCCTCGTGAAATTCCTGCCCTTACAGAACTGACTAAAGCGACGTGTTTTTTGTGTGACCTTTTGTTACGATGCCAACAAAGAAAGGGATAACTAAAATAAAGTAGTGGCTCTGTGATATGAAGTGTTTGTGTCATCATTTCCTTTATTCTGTTTCTTACTCTGTTCCTATTATTCCAAAAAATAAAACACAACAAAAGATAACCACTTCAAGAATCATAACTGTTATGCACAACGAGAACTCAAACTGCACGGACGCACGTACGTACGCATGCACACAAAAAGGGACGTTTTCGGCCACCGGGTCACGTCGACCCAGAGGACAACGTGAGGGCTACAATAAAGTAGCGACTCTGTGATATCAAGTGTTTGTGTAATCTTTTCCTTTATTCTTTTTTTTCTGACTTTCTTCCTATTATTCAGAAACAAAATATAACCACTTCAAGAATCACAAATGTCATGCACAACGACATATCCTACTGCACGCACACACACACAAACTGACATTTCAGCCACCGGATCACGTTGACCCGGAGGACACACGAGGGTTATAATGCAAGATGTGACAGCAACAATTTTCACTCTGCTGGCATATTGTGACCTCTGCTACTGATTCATGAAGTTATTTGTAACTAGTGTTAAACAGAGATGGAAAAAAGAGGAGTCAGATTTTTTCAGGTCATAATTTCCATCTGTCACAATCTGACTCCCCTCTTATATTTATAATGCAAGATGTAACAGCAACAACTTTCATGATGATGACAGGATGTCCCTTTTTGGTTTGCTGCTCAGTAATGAGCAGGATGTTCCTGATCCAAATGATACTTCTCTAATCTGTCTCTCCTGTCCTTGGACTACTGCATTACATGCAAAAGACAAGATACTTCTGTGTCAGGAGCCTGGATCATGAGTTAGAAACTAAGTCCCGACTCCTGCAACATTTTGTTCATAAATCCAATCTTATCTTCCAAGGACGACTCTGGAACCCATCAGAGTTGAGTGTAGCATAGGTTTTATTCTCCTCACAGAAAATACAACCAGTTTTCGTTCATGAAGGAAAGCGTTTTTACAGCTCAGAACATCGTCTTTTATGATGGAAAAATCAGAACATTTTATTCTCCTTCAATAAAATAATTGTATCCCAGTCACGTGTTTCTCCAATATCCAATCTGCTTTTTTGGGCCAGGTTTTCCAAACTTACTAGCATAGCATTTTTCACATTCCCTGATACAGCATGTGCTCACCCCGCCCCTACCTTGTTGAACTTTATTTCAACTCTACAGCCACGCGACTTTTTAGGCCTTTCCTTATGCACTGTCTTATCTAATCTTCACCAAAGTTTCACCTGTCATGCTGAGCACTTTTTAGAAAGTCTACTACTAGACGATAAAATATTCCATGATTATCTGCTCTTCACACTTGTGGATCCACTCTAATAAAGGTTTATAGTGGCGAGTCATACACCCCCCCCCCTTTTTGTGGAGAACACGCGACTCTTGACTGCGAGATCAAAAACCCACCCTCGTGGCTCTTAGCTGTGCGCTCAAACTCCCCCCTCTAAGTTTTGGCTGCAAGTGTATTGCTCACATCCTCACTTCATACCCCTAGTCTACGACTAAAGAGTTAATGGTCCCAACCTAAAACACTACTAAATAACATACTGTTGTATATTCTTAAAAACATGCATTATAAGTTTAACAGAAACATGCAATTATATACTTAACATTATGACATAAATGATGAAAGGATTTTAACCTACATACCAACACAAACTTATAGCAAAGCCCAAGATTTTACACTACAATACACACACGCGCACACACACACACACACGGACACAATATGAGTTAAAACATCTGAAACCCCAGTATAATCCTAATTTTTGTAATAATCATCACTGTTATCACTATTGTTTTACCTTCTGTAGATCCTGTGCTTATCTTCTGTCAGACTTGTTGACTTTGTTTTGACCAGTTTGGAATTCAGAACCAGAATCTGATGACATCATAGTTCTGTTGCTTTGATCTTGGCTGTGGCCCCGCCTCCAGGACCTGCCTGCCTATGAGAGTGAGTGATTTCAAAAACTTAGTTGGTGACCTAATGTTATTATTGTAGTAGTAGTAGTAGTAGTAGTAGTAGTAGAAGTAGTAATAGTAGTAATAGTATTACTAGTAGTAGTAGTAGTAGTACTAGTAGTACTAGTAGTACTAGTAGTAGTAGTAGTAGTAATAGTAGTAGTAGTAGTAGTAATAGTAGTAGTAGTAGTAATAGTAGTAGTAGTAGTAATAGTAGTATTAGTAGTAGCAGTAGTAGTAGTAGTAGTAGTAGTAATAGTAGTAGTAATAGTAGTAGTAGAAGTAGTAATAGTAGTAGTAGTAGTAATAGTAGTAGTAGTAGTAATAGTAGTAGTAGTAATAGTAGTAGTAGTAGTAGTAGTAGTAGTAATAGTAGTAGTAGTAATAGTAGTAGTAATGGTAGTAGTAGTAGTAGTAGTAGTAGTAATAGTAGTAGTAGTAGTAGTAGTAGTAATAGTAGTAGTAGTAGTAGTAATAGTAGTAGTAGTAATAGTAGTAGTAGTAGTAGTAGTAGTAGTAATAGTAGTAGTAGTAATAGTAGTAGTAATGGTAGTAGTAGTAGTAGTAGTAGTAGTAGTAATAGTAGTAATAGTAGTAGTAGTAGTAGTAGTAGTAGTAGTAGTAGTAGTAATCATTATTACAGACAGACAGAGGAGAAAGGGTCTTTCCCACGTTCCCAGCTCTGTGCTTTGGGCTAAGTCCTGGAGATGTGTGCAGCCACCACTGTGTGTGTGTCTGTGTCTCTCTCTGAAAAGGTAAAGGTAAAGACATCAGGTCAGCATCAGGTCAGCATCAACAGATCCTGTGCCCTTCATTTTGTTCCTTCTTGTGAGCCAAATGCTCATCTTAGCTTGACCTAACAGAAAATTTACCAAGCATAGATTCTTTCTTTGTGCAGCAGAAAATCTGGGAGCAGAGATAAAAAAGTCTGTCCTCTAAAACCTGTCCCATCCCAAACCTGTCCTCTTCATCCTGCTTCTCCACTGCAGCACGGATGGCCACGGACAGGAACTGTCTCCAATACCTCCCTGACCACGCCAGGAAGACCACCCATCACCTCCTCCAGAAGCTTCTCTATGTAATGTGGTGGTAATGTAGTGTGCACATATAATACTGTATTTCCCCTCTGTGTCCCCCAGTCTTTTTTATGTCATAGCAGGTGTTGTATCTTCTGTGGTGATGCAGTCGAAGATGTTTGAAGAGAGAGTCTGCCGACACTGTCTTAGTTGTATAACAAGTTTATTGCAATAAGTTCAGTATCGTGGCAAGTAACACGTTACTTGGAGAGCCCTCGGCCGAATTGAGAGACTCTCTGGAATTATACAGAGGAAGCCCTTATATACCATGGAGGCCACATGCATCCTCAAACAAACAGTTGAGATGGAATGTTGAGACAGAGATAAAAGAGATTCAACTGGATACCCCCAGTCAAATGACCCCCCAACCTTTGACCCAGTCTTCCTCTCTGTCACAGGAAAGTCAACCTTCCTGCTGACCCAGTCTTCCTCCAGCTACTTATCTTAAAGTCCAGATGGCCTTACATGGGACTCACACCGGGCACGTAACGGCAGCGTCACGGCAGCGCAGCGAACTAGCCGTATTCACGCAAAACAAGTAGTAGAGAAGTATAGAAGTATAAAAGAAACAACAACAACAAACAGCTAACTTTGCTTCTCCGGCGTGGGAGAGATTATAAAAAGGATCTGTTGTGTCATAAATTATTGTCTGCTGTTCCACTTCAACAATTAGTCTCTCGTTGTTCATGTTGAGACTCTTTCATTGATTGACAGCTGACCTGGTGCCACCGGTCATGACGTAATGTGGACGTGAAGCTGTGACAGGCATCACGAACGACGACGAATGATATTACATTGATTCTGAGTCAGATTTCCTGTCTGGTGCAATCTGCTCTGTTGAAATTGACGCGGTTTAGCAACGGCTCGTGTCAGAAATAGAAGTGCTACAGAAAGATAGCGCTGCGCTGCGGAGAGACGCTTCTGGGACGCTGCTGAGACGTTCCGCAGCACGCCCGGTGTGAGTGGTCTCATTGATTATAATGGCAGCGATCAGCAACGGCTGACGCGACGCAGCCGTAACGCGCCGCTGACGTCCCCGGTGTGAGTTGGGCTTTAGAGTAACAGATAAGACAGACTACACAGATAAGTGTTTCATTGCAGATCATACATATATATCAGGGGTATTCAATTACAAGTCCCCAAGGTCCAGTTATTACATTTTGCCCAAGTAGAAGGTCCGAGCGAAAGTCATGGCCACCTTTTTAAAAAGTAACTAATTGTTTAAGTTTTTACTTAAAATGCAAGATATTAGACACATATTCAATCTCTTATCATAAATAAAAGTAGTCCCAGGCAATCAAATACGTTTAAGGTTTTTATTTCAAGTCAACCAAAAGGGAATCCTCAGAATAAAATAAATAATAGAGCGAGCTGAGTGGACTTCCTTTTTTCTATAATGCAACAGTCCCATGCTTGAATAACTGAAGGCCTCTTCAAGTGAAAAAAACTGAACTTCATTTTTCATCAAACATTTTTCTTTGAACTGTCCTTTCTTTCTTAATTGAAGCCTTCTTCATGTAAAGAAAAAAGTAAACTCAGGAAAAATGAACAAACAAGTGCAAAACATTTTTCATGGAACTCTCCTTCTTATTCTTGAACTTTTTCATCTTTCATCTTTTTCTTCTTTTTTTGCTTCAATGGGAGAAATGGGCATGTGGCTGACCTGCCAGGAGTTTAAATCTGGGTCGAAACGGAGTTAATGCCATTCTCATGCTGACATGTAGGTGTTCATTGCTGAGCCTGGATCGGTGCTTGTTTCTGATGATGTTCATAGTTGAAAATGCTGATTCACAGCTGTAAGTTGATCCAAACATTGTCAGTGTGTGCAGTGCAACTCTGGTAAGACCAGGGAACACACCCTTAGGGACAGTCTGCAACCAGAAAGTAGATGGATCATTTATCTGAAAATGCTCTTTTAATGCAGCATTTCCTTTGCAGGTCAATGAGTTCAAGCTGCAGAGATCCTGCTTGTGCCCACTTGAATGCCTGACTCGCCTCCTTTGAAAATAATCTGACATCGCTGATGAGGAAGGGATTTTGAATAAGCAGGAGGAGCTGCTGCCCAAGGTGAAAGTTGTTGAATCTGTCACTGAAATTTCTGACCAGCTTGTCAGTGAAGGCAACATAGGAAGACAGATCTCTCTCAGCCTGACACTGTTCATGCAGTGTTGGAAAATGCTCCAACTCTCCATCAAGATCCTGTTTGAAAAGGCCCAGCTTTCTCTGGAAACATCGAACTGCTGACATCATATCTGCAACCGAATTTTTTTGGCCCTGGAGTTTCAAATTGAGGTCATTAAGATGTGATGTGATGTCAACTAAAAATGCAACCATCTCCCTCTTGTGGTCATCTTTCAGAAAAAGTGAAAACTGAGCTGCTCTCTGACTGCTTAGCTGCTCTAAAAAAGCAGATATTTCCTTTCGAGCTGACCAGAAACGCCCCAATGCATTCCCTTTACTCAGCCACCTTACATTGTTGTGCAGCAGCAGGTCATTTGCCTTTGCCTCAACATCTACCAGGAATTCTCTCAGGAGGCGATGCTGAAGGGATGAGGAGGCCCTAAAGCCCAACTCACACCGGGGACGTCAGCGGCACGTTACGGCTGCGTCGCGTCAGCCGTTGCTGATCGCTGCCATTATAATCAATGAGACCACTCACACCGGGCGTGCTGCGGAACGTCTCAGCAGCGTCCCAGAAGCGTCTCTCCGCAGCGCAGCGCTATCTTTCTGTAGCACTTCTATTTCTGACACGAGCCGTTGCTAAACCGCGTCAATTTCAACAGAGCAGATTGCACCAGACAGGAAATCAGACACAGAATCAGCGTGATCTCGCGTGAATATGGCTAGTTCGCTACGCTGCCGTAACGCTGCCGTTACGCGCCCGGTGTGAGTTGACGCCGGGCAGAGGACTGAGCTGAACCGTGGCGCTGCCGTGGCGCTGCCGTTATGCGCCCGGTGTGAGTCCCGTGTAAGAAAGTTGATCCGTTTCATCGCTGTGTTCATTATTTCAGCAAATTGCTCTGACAGTGTGGCACAAAAACAGTTTGGTGGATGAGACAGTGGTAAGCAATAAGATCTGGGTTGTCTTTTTTCATTTGGGGCACTGCCCCCTTTTCTTTTCCCACCATGGAGGGGGCACCGTCTGTGGTGACAGACACGACTTGCTTCATGTCGATGCCTCTCTTTCCCAGCATCTCTTTAATTGCTGCATATATGTCCTCTCCCCTTGTGTGTGTCTCAAGTGGTGTTACACCAAGCAGGTCCTCACATATCTGCTTTGTATCGTTGTGGAAAAATCTCACGTACACCAAAAGCTGGGCATTGTCGGCAACATCTGTTGATTCATCAATGGCTAAAGATAGGCATGGTGCAGACTGAACCGCTGCATCAAGCTGTGCCAGAACATCCTCTGCTAACATTTCGGACTTTTTGGTTGCTGTTGTAGCGGACAACGGGACTTGTTTTACTTTCTCACACATTTCATCCTTTTGCTTTCCGTCTAACAGTGTCTCTGCTGCAGCGGTCATAATCTCCTTCGCAATAGGAGCGTCACTGAATGCTTTTTTATGCTGCCCTAAAATCCATGATATTTTTAAAGCGCACTCATTTGCACGTTGTTGGGCTGTGAATGTGTGTGTGATGAGTCGAGTCGATCTTGCATATTGAGCTTGCAATTCGCTTATTTTCTGTGCCCTCACCTGGGTACCTGCACCATACGTTTGCTCAAATGAGCCATGCTTTGTTTCGTAGTGGCGCTTCACGTTTCCACTTTTAATCAATGCCACGGTCTCGGAACAAATTAAGCAAACAGGCTTGGAGCTGCCAGCAGGGAGAATGAACAGATATTTAGTTGTCCATTCATCATTAAAACAACGATTTTCAGTATCTACTTTCCTCTTTTTAGAACAGCCATGTCTCCGTTCAGCCTTGCTCTCCCTGCTTTGTCTGTGGGAATTTTGTAGGCGTCGCAGGGTGTCCTTGGCTACCGGCACGAGTTTACCGGATTGACTATAGTAGCAGCACCCGCGGTAAATTTCTATGTGCGCTCAAAACCGCTCTATGGGGAAAACACTACTTATTTCGCCAGTGGTCGCGGCCCGGACAGAGCCATTTCCCGGTCCGGATCCGGACTGGAGTCCGCTAATCCGTGATGCCCGGTCTAGACCTTATCTGTATGGAAAGTGTCATGAGGAAATTTGTGAGTTGCAATGATTTGCCACTATATAAATAAAAATGAATTGATTAAAATATAATTACACATGATTCCTGTGTTCATCGTTTGTGGTGGGATATTCTGATTTTGGGAGAGGGGAAAAGGCAGTGAGGGAAAGGGATCATGTTAGTACTATGGGAGAACTACAATTGAACAGGGGGCATATGAATGCTGAAATACTGAACACGTGTTCATCATCCATGGGTGGACTTCAACCAACAACCTCTTGGCTTTGCTCGATTGCGCCACAGAGACATACCTTGCTTTACATTGGGCATTTTTTGCTTGTTGAGTTTCACAGAAATATTTGAATGACATAAAATTTGCTTTTTAGAGACCTGTACAACCTTTGAGTCACCTGGATACAAACCACCAATGTCTCAGTTAAAACCCAAGCTTGCTGGACATTTGCTTTAGGGTAATCACGAATACTTAGCAGTACCTTGGCTTGTCATTTTGAAGTTGTAAAAATCAAAATCAGTTAAAAGTCAAAATCCAATGTCTTAATCATAATTGTATAATTAAAGCGTTTCCAAGGATTTCCAGAGGTTGTCCTTAATAACTGAATGGTCCATGGCTGTGAGTGGACTCAGAGTGAGTGGACAACAGAAGACAGAAAAGCTGTATAAGTATATCTTTTTTTTTTTTTTTTTAAGATTTTTTTTATGCCTTTAATGATAGTACAGCTGAAGATAGACAGGAAGCAGGGGACAGAGAGAGGGGGAGTGACACGCAATAAATAGGCGTCCGATGCGGGAGTCGAATTAGGTGACAATTCAAGAAATTGGTTTGCATGATATGTTGGTTGGTGTTCGTATGGTCCAAAAAAAACGCCGCACATTAGACAACAGTAAACTTACACTTTTGAGGTGAAGTCGTGCTCGATCGGGAGGCGGAGACATAAGACACAAGATCTGTATTCGCCCAGATTGGGATCAAAGTGATCCATTATTCGGATTATCCTGATCCAGATTAAAAGTTTTGGAATACTGGGCCCTGGAGTTCAGCTCGTTCTGGGTAAATTATGAAATTAGCATTCAGACAAAAGAAGCAGCAGAATCACGTTTCACTCCTGGATGCCATGTGATGGCTGTAACTGTAGAGTCTGTGAGTCACTTGGAGGTCAGCTCGTTCTGGGTATAGTCCAACAGGGGCTCAGATGAACATTTGTTTTTCAAGAAACATCTCAAGGTAGACCACACTTTCATCATCCCTAGGTGGGCTTGACCCACAAACCTCTTGGTTAACAGCTGACTGCGCCACAGAGACATTGTCTGTGTTGTTTTCCTACCAAGTCAGCTCTTTCTCCAGCCGCTTCCATTGAACTTAAAAAGTGAATTCACAGGCTGTGAATCACAGCTCAATGACATCACAGCCTGTGACATCACACCTCTGTGACATCACACCTCTGTGACATCACAGCTCAGTGACATCAGAGCTCTGTGGCATCACAGCTCTGTGACATCACAGCTCAGTGACATCACACCTCAGTGACATCACAGCTCACGTCCTCCGGGACGCCACCTCTGTCCATCCGGCAGGGAGTGAGGATAGTCCCGCCGGATGGCAGTGTCAGTGTGGAGGAGGTTTTGTTGGCTGTCGGTGAGCAGGTAGGACATGATAAACTCTGTTATGCATCGCGGATGAACAAGGCGGTGGTCGTTTTCTTGGAGGGCGAGCCGCATGTTCATCAGCTGATAGCGAGTGGTGTGTTTATCAGGGATTTGTTTGTGCAGGTGTCCCCGCTGTCTGTTCCCTCTACGCGGATCACCGTATCCGGTGTGCCGCCGTTTATTCCCAACGAGCTGTTGGAGAATGAGCTCTGGAGGTTTGGAAAGTTTGCCGTCGGCTTTAAAACGATCAGTTTGAGGTGTAAGGATCCCAAACTGAAGCATGTGCAGTCTTTGAGGCATCAGGTGTTCATGTTCCTGGACTCACCTGAACAAACGGGGCGAGCGGCGTCTCGGAGATGGATTGTGGCGTTGTGGTCGCGGAAACCAGTGGTACTAGCTTACATTGTGAGGATGAAAGGGAGGAACAGCAGCAGCTGGTGCCTGCAGAGAATGTGAGCAGAGTTAAGTCTGCAGGCATTGAGGAGCAGTCACAGTCAGCGGGGAATGTGGAGGAAACAGCTTCCACTAGTGCAGTGTGCAGTGGACAGGTTGTGAACAGCCAGGCATCTTGTGAGGATGACTTATCAGAGGCAGAGTCAGATACAGTCTCTGTCGGTGACACCAGGAGCACTGAACTGTATTCTATAGAGGAGATCAATCAATTTCTGGATGAAACTTATAAAAGGTCTGTGAAAGTGAGTGACTACTTTAATGACACTGATAAGTTTGTAAGATCTGTCAGCATATTGAAAAGACTGGTTGGCTTTGACCTCCTCGATGAAAAGAAACGGTTCCGTCTCAAGAAGCACATCACAACCTTGAGAAAGGCAGCACAGAGTAGACCTGTGAGAAGAACCAGGAAGTTATAAGATCATGCATCATCACGAGGTGGCTTTTCTTTCGTACTGCTCTCTTCTTGTTCCAGCTTGTCTGCTTCTCTTTTCTGTCCTCTCTATGCCGAGCCTAAAAGTAGGGTCTCTAAATATCAATGGGGGCAGAGACAGGCACAAGAAGGCCCTAATATCTGAGGTCTCTGCTCAAAAAAAGGTTGATGTACTGTTCTTACAAGAAACACACACTATTGCAGCAGATGAGGTAGACTGGGGCTTATGGTGGGAAGGCTCAGTCTCTTTCAGCCACGGCACCAATTTCAGTGCAGGGGTGGCTGTCTTGATCAAAAAAACTGCAAATGCAACAATCCTGTCATCTGCTGAGATTGTAAAGGGTCGGTTACTCATTGTCAGGGCAGAAATAGAGAGTAGTAGTTCTGCTTTGTGAGTCTATACGCCCCAAATCGGGGAAGAGAGAGAGTGGGATTTTTCAGTCTGCTTAAAAATGAGCTGAAGAATCACCTTCAAGATCAGCTCATCATTGGTGGAGATTTTAACTGCACTTTAGATTTCACTGTTGACAGGACAAGTGAGGAACCCCACCCGCAGTCAAGTCAGAGCCTTTGCAGCACCATCACACATTTGGACTTATTGGACACATGGAGAGTCAAACATCCACAGTCCAGACAGTACACTTGGGTCAGGATGAATAACAACAGAGTCAGTGCAGCTAGACTAGACAGGATTTACATCTCCAAAACTCTCAGTTCCAGATTAGTGCAGAGCAACATCAGCCCGGTTGGTTTTACTGACCACCATTTGGTTAGTGCAGAGCTGATTACTATACCAGGTGAGAGGATCAGGTCTTACTGGTCCTTCAATAACAAACTCCTGCAGGATAGCAGCTTTTGCCAAAGTTTTGAACTGTTCTGGCAGCAGTGGAAAATCAAGAAACCTGATTTTAGTTCTTTGAAGATGTGGTGGGAGGTTGGAAAAACACAGATTCGTGTTTTTTGCCAGCAGTACACCTCCCATTCCACTGCTAGGATCAAGGCAGCTGTCAGAGATCTGGAGAATAGTATTAAGACCATTGAGGAGCATATTCATAGCAATACTGATCCCGCCGTTGGTAATCTTCTTCAAGAGAAGAGGCTGGCCTTGAGCTCCTTCCTGCAGGAAAGAGTGAAGGGAGCTCTTGTCAGGTCTTGTTTCCTCCAGTTAAAAGACATGGATGGGCCAAGTTCTTTTTTCTTTAATCTTGAGAGGTCGTTTGCACAGAGGAAGCAGATGGTTTGCCTTGAACTTCCGGGGGGCAGAGTTACCACCAGTCCTGGGGAGATGAGGAGCCATGCTATGGACTTTTACACTGACCTGTTTAGGGCAGAGCAGTGTGATATGAACTGTCGTGAGGAGCTTCTGGAAGGCCTTCCACAGCTAAGCCCAGAAGAGAGGGCTGCATTGGACAGCCAGTTGACTTTGGAGGATTTGACAGCTGCAGTGAATCAGATGACATTGGGACGGGCACCAGGGATCGATGGTCTCTCCACTGACTTTTATAAACATTTTTGGGATATTCTTGGACATGATCTTCATCTTGTGTTGCAGGAGTGCTACAGGACAGGATCCCTTCCTGTTTCTTGTCAGAGGGCAGTGCTCTCCTTGCTTCCCAAGAAAGGAAACCTGGCCTTACTTAAGAACTGGAGGCCAGTTGCCCTACTCTGCACAGACTATAAGATTCTTTCAAGAGCCCTATCGAACAGACTCAAAGGAATCCTTGAAATAGTTGTACATTATGACCAGACTTACTGTGTTCTGGATAGGACCATTATGGACAACATTTTTCTTGTTCGAGATGTAGTTGAACTGTCCAAATATTGTAATGTTGATTTTGGTATTGTTTCTTTGGACCAGGAGAAAGCTTTTGACAGGGTGGATCACTCTTATTTGTTCTCTGCACTGCGGGCTTTTGGTATTGGTGATGGGTTTGTGCACTGGGTTGGTTTATTGTACAGGGGTGCACAATGTATGGTGAAGATGGGAGATGGGCTGAGTCTACCAATCTCTGTACAGCGGGGGATAAGGCAGGGATGCCCAATTTCCGGGCAGCTGTACAGCCTCGCCATTGAACCTCTGCTGTGCAAGCTGAGAGATCGTCTCAGTGGTCTCTCATTGCCTGCGTCCCCCAAGATGGAGCGTCCACCTACTGTTTCTGCTTATGCAGATGATGTAAATATTTTTGTCTCAGGTCAGGGGGATGTAAAACATCTGCAGGAGACCCTCTCGCTATATGAAAGGACCTCCTCTGCTCGGGTAAATTGGGCCAAAAGCGAAGCTCTGCTAGTTGGGCAGTGGAGGGGGAAAACTATACCCAGTCTGCCTGCGGGTCTTCAGTGGGGAAAGGAAGGGTTGAGGGTTTTGGGAGTGTTTTTGGGGACTGAGGGCTTTCAAGCCAAGAACTGGGAGGGAGTGAAGGAGAAAGTGTGTGCCCGGTTGTCTAAATGGAAATGGTTGCTACCGCAGTTGTCATATAGGGGAAGAGTTCTGGTTGCCAATAATCTGGTCGCCTCGACTCTTTGGCACAGACTCACTGTTCTAACACCACCAAGAGGCCTCATCTCATAAACCCTCTCTCTCTCTCTCTCTCTCTCTCTCAATGTAAAGCAGTTCGATAACCCTTAGAGTCCGCATAAACGGGGCCTGAGGTTTTATTGTTCTGTCAATCATTATCTCTCTTACACCTTTTCTTTGGATATTACTAACTACACCTCTTCCCCGGAGTTTCTGTGCTTTCTCGTCCAGCAGGTTCTCATGGATCGTGGCTGCCGCCGTGGTCTGCTGCTGACGTCCACCATATTTAGCATTACATGCCATATATAGTCATTATTGCTACCATCCCCACTACAGCTTTGTTGGTTAATGACTTATTGCTGCTGTGCATCTGTGTTCCACTGCTACTGCAATCACCTCACCATTTATTGTAATTCATTGTAATTGTACAATATGTTTGTGTTGATTGTTCTGTACATGTGACATCCATTGCACGTCTGTCCGTCCTGGGAGAGGGATCCCTCCTCTGTGGCTCTTCCTGAGCTTTCTTCCACATTTTTTTTTCCCTGTTAAAAGGGTTTTTTGTGGGCAAGTTTTTCCTCACTCGAACCGAGGGTCTAAGGACAGAGGGTGTCACCCCCTGTACAGATTGTAAAGCCCTCTGAGTCAAAATGTGTTTTGTGACTTTGGGCTATACAGATAAAATTTGATTTGATTTGATATGATTTTCTCCTGCGCCTCGGAGACGTGGATCTCACTGGACTGACATCTTTCTACAGCTTGGTGGTGCAGGCATGGCAGATCTTCCAGGTTGCTCGGGAAGAAAGCAACACTCCAGGTATGTGGCTGTTTGAGGAGCCATTGTTTTTCAACAACTTTATTAGCTGCTGTCTGCCAGTTTGAGGGTCAACTTTAGAGAGGCTGGCTGCACGAAACTAGGCCACCTGATGAGGATGATGGCAGGATCTGTGGACGCTCTGAGGGAGAGGAGTAACATCACCTCCAAAAGACTGATCAGCAGAGTGGTGGAGGAGGTCTGCGCTGCCTTGCCTCCATCCCACAGAGTGTTCGTTAAGAACCTGGCTGTATGTGAGCAGTGGACTGAGGAGGGTGAATACAGCTTTCCCTCTTTATCTGTTACTCCAGCTGTGGGTGAGTGGCAGGAGGGAGGTGGTCAGCTGCTGTCCTTCTCAACTCCTCATCTGGGCAAGTTCCAGGACACAGGGAAGAAAGAATTGTATCAGAGCTGTGTGAAAGTTCTGAACCTGCACTTTTTGGCTGGGACAAAGTCGAGGTGGTCTGGTTTTTTTGGTCCAGATATTTCCCCGAAAGGCAGCTGGCGGTCCCTGTACAAGCTGCCTGTTGAAAAGCGGGCGGCAGACCTCCAGTGCAGGATTGTACATGGGGCAATAGCTACGAACAGATACAGGGCGCACTTGGATCCGGAGCTGGGGGAGGAGTGTGTTTTTTGTTCTCAGACTGAGACCCTGGAACATTTATTTGTTTGCTGTCCTCGGTTGGTGGCTCTTTTTGAGCTTTTAAAAAGATGGTTTCAGGGTCTAGGGGAGAGTTTCTCTTTTGGTCTGTTTATCTTTGGTTCAAAATACTGTGCTAGGAAAAAAGCTGCGCATACACTAATGAACTTTTTGTCTGCTACTGCAAAGCTGGCCATTTGGCTGACACGAAGGAACCGAACTCAAGGCGACGGTAGTGTGCAGCTGGTGCCGGTTCTGGAGGGGCTGCTGAAGGCCCGTCTGAGGGTGGAGCATGCTTATTATCAGATGATGGACAAAATTCAGACTTTCAGCCGTGTATGGGCTGTTGGGGGGGTGTTGTGCTCTGTGGGGGTGGATGGGGAGCTGATTGACAACTTTTGAAGTTTTTGGTGTGTTTGACTTGATCTGATGATGTGAACTGAGCTGGTTTCTCCTTGGGATTGTTTATTAAAGGGATTTTGAAAACCAAAACCAAACCACCTCAGTGACATCACAGCTCTGTGATATCACAGCTCCGAGACATCACACCTATGTGACATCACATCTCTGTGACATCACACCTCTGTGACATCACAGCTCAGTGACATCACACCTCTGTGACATCACAGCTCAGTGACATCACAGCTCAGTGACATCAGAGCTCTGTGACATCATACCTCAGTGACATCACAGCCTGTGACATCACAGCTCAGTGACATCAGAGCTCTGTGACATCATACCTCAGTGACATCACACCTATGTGACATCACAGCTCAGTGACATCACATCCTGTGACATCACACCTCTGTGACATCACACCTCTGTGACATCACAGCTCAGTGACATCACACCTATGTGACATCACAACTCAGTGACATCACAACCTGTGACATCACAGCTCAGTGACATCACACCTCTGTGACATCACACCTCAGTGACATCACAGCCTGTGACCTCACACCTCTCTGACATCACAGCTCAGTGACATCACAGGTCAGTGACATCACACTTCTGTGACATCACACCTGTGACATCATAGCTCAGTGACATCAGAGCTCTGTGACATCACACCTCAGTGACATCACAGCCTGTGACCTCACACCTCTCTGACATCACAGCTCAGTGACATCAGAGCTCTGTGACATCACACCTCAGTGACATCACAGCCTGTGACCTCACACCTCTCTGACATCACAGCTCAGAGACATCACAGCTCTGTGACAATACACCTATGTGACATCACACCTCTGTGACATCACAGCCTGTGAGATCATACCTCTGTGACATCACACCTCTCTGACATCACACCTCTGTGACATCACAGCCTGTGACCTCACACCTCTCTGACATCACAGCTCAGTGACATCACACCTATGTGACATCACAACTCAGTGACATCACAACCTGTGACATCACAGCTCAGTGACATCAGAGCTCTGTGACATCACACCTCAGTGACATCACAGCCTGTGACCTCACACCTCTCTGACATCACAGGTCAGTGACATCACAGGTCAGTGACATCACACTTCTGTGACATCACACCTGTGACATCATAGCTCAGTGACATCAGAGCTCTGTGACATCACACCTCAGTGACATCACAGCCTGTGACCTCACACCTCTCTGACATCACAGCTCAGTGACATCACAGGTCAGTGACATCACACTTCTGTGACATCACAGGTCAGTGACATCACACTTCTGTGACATCACACCTGTGACATCATAGCTCAGTGACATCACAGCTCTGTGACATCACACCTCAGTGACATCACAGCCTGTGACATCACACCTCTGTGACATCACAGCTCAGTGACATCAGAGCTCTGTGACATCACACCTCAGTGACATCACAGCCTGTGACCTCACACCTCTCTGACATCACAGCTCAGTGACATCACAGCTCTGTGACAATACACCTATGTGACATCACACCTCTGTGACATCACAGCCTGTGAGATCATACCTCTGTGACATCACACCTCTCTGACATCACACCTCTGTGACATCACAGCTCTATGACATCACACCTCTCTGACATCACGGCTCTGTGACATCACAGCTCAGTGACATCACACCTCAGTGACATCACAGCCTGTGGCATCACACCTCTCTGACATCACACCTCAGTGACATCACACCTCTGGGACATCACAGCTCAGTCACGTCACACCTCCCTGACATCACACCTCTGTGACATCAGAGCTCTGTGACATCACACCTCAGTAACATCACAGCCTGTGACATCATACCTCTGTGACAACACACCTCTCTGACATCACAGCTCAATGACATCACAACTCAGTGATATCACACCTCAGTGACATCACAGCCTGTGACATCACACCTCTCTGACATCACACCTCAGTGACATCACAGCTCAGTGACATCAGAGCTCTGTGACATCACACCTCAGTAACATCACAGCCTGTGACATCATACCTATCTGACATCACAGCTCAGTGACATCACACCTATGTGACATCACAGCTCTGTGACATTACAGCTCTGTGACATCACACGTCAGTGACATAAAAGCTCAATGACATCACACCTCTGTGACATCACCCCTCAGTGCCATCACAGGTCTTTGACATCACACCTACGTGACATCACAGCTCAGTGACATCACACCTATGTGACATCACAGCTCTGTGACATCACACCTCAGTGACATCACACCTCTCTGACGTCACACCTCTCTGACATCAGACTTCTGTGACATCACAGCCTGTGACGTGACGGCTCTGTGACATCACACCTCTATGACATCACAGCTCTTTGACATCACAGCTCAGTGACGTCACACCTCTCTGACATCACACTTCTGTGACATCACACCTCTGTGACATCACACCTCTGTGACATCACAGCTCAGTGAAATCACAGCTCAGTGACATCACAGCCTGTGACATCACACCTCATACCTCTGTGACGTCACACCTCTCTGACATCACACCTCAGTGACATCACAGCCTGTGACATCACATCTCAGTGACATCACACCTCTGTGACATCACACTTCTGTGACATCACACCTCTGTGACATCACAGCTCAATGACATCACAACTCTGTGACGTCATAGCTCAGTGACATCACACCTGTGACATCACAGCCTGTGACATCACACCTCTCTGACATCAGACCTCTGTGACATCACACCTCAGTGACATCACAGCCTGTGACGTCACACCTGTCTGACATCACACCTCAGTGACATCACAGCTCAATGACATCACAGCTCAGCCCTGTCCCGTCTTTTCAGTTCCGAGTCTGTGGCCAAGGAACCTGAGCCCATCCTTCCACTTAACTGTGTGGTTGGAGCGGTTACCTGGCCAATAGAAGCCGAGGTGAAGCAGGCGAATGGTGAGACCCCTCCACCTAGTGGGTGCCCCGATAATCGTTTGTTTGTCCCTGTTAATCTGCGCCCACAGGTGATTCAATGGGCTCACTCGTCTCTGCTCACCTGCCATCCAGGCGTACGTCGGACCATGTTCGCCATTGTGCAGCAATTCTGGTGGCAGTCCATGGAACCGGAGATTCAGGAGTACGTTGAGGCGTGTCCAGTCTGTCCAGTCTGTTCCTCCCAGCCACAACTGACATGGGTCGAGTACACCCACAATTCCCTTTCCACCTCTGCCACCGGTATGTCCCCCTTCAATTGTGTATTTGGATACCAACCCCTGGTCTTTTCTGATTCAGAGCCCAGGTGTCAGTGCCCTCTGCCTATGCCCTAGTCCGCCGCTGCCGCTGCATCTGGGCAGCTGCACGCCAGACACTAATCCGCCAGAGGGACAGGGTCAAAGGAGCAGAGGACCGCAGGAGGAGACCAGCCCCTGCCTATCAGCCCGGCCAGTGAGTGTGGCTCTCAGCTATGGAATCTCTTGGGGTGGGGGGGGGATAGCTCCTCTGGAAGTTAAACGATGTTGTGAGGAGTTTACCAACTTACTCGACACCTGTGAGAGACCAGAACAAATGAGAGTCAGACACGAGGGTTTTACTTTGTACAAAGGGCATCCCGCTACTGCAACATCTAAGCTACAGAGAGCAGAGAGGCGCAGAGCAGTTCCTTGTTCCTTTATTTATATACAGTAGTAGCGGTTATATGACATGTGACTGGAACAGGGGCAGTCCCTGTTCCAGTAAAAAGAAAAAAGATGAGTGTAGTGTACTACGACTACTGATGCTGGGACATGTGACATTCTTTTAGCCTTCTAACAGTCCCTCCTGTTGGCACATGTCCCTAATCATAAGCAGAATATACACAGTAATGCACTTGATAATACAAAGTATAGTGGTCGATCACGCATCAAACATAATAGATGAAAATAAAATCGTTGTGAAGCCTTCAACCCATGTACTGTTCGTACAGTAGAGGGTCACCACCATGGAGAGGTTGCTAGCACATACGATGCATGGTGGCATGGATTCCCCTCCTGGAAAGTATAAGGTAACTACTAACAAACATACTTATCAGCGAAAATAATGATTGGTTATGCACATGTAGTGTAAACTATAAAATCTTAAAATATAATCACATAAAAAGAAAAAGGAAAACACTCTTCTGAGAAACATTTTAGCGCATTATTTACAGTTGTGTGACGTTTCATCAACTTGCATTATCAGTCAGTAACATCTTCTTTCGATTTTCTGTTATAACGTCATTCATAGTTGATGCTAAACATTTCACACAGAGTCTTCTGCCTCACTGTCTAAGTCCGTTGACGAGTCTACACCTCCAGGTGTGTCTGAGTCATCGTGAGGTAATGGGTTATTGTGATCTTTATCATCATCATCATTCACCTGTAATAGTGGCATTCTCTGTTGCACAGTGTCCCTATCCTCTATGGCTGCAGTAATTACTCTATTTAACAGTGAACGAATACATGGTATGCAACAACATCCACACAGAGTTAACAAAGCAGCAAATACTGTGATAGAAAGTAACACTGATGACACCAGACCCTTATACCATCCAAACACATCCATCCATTTATCCCACATTGTGGTATCTACTCCTGAGTGATCTTTCATTTTCTTATTCAGTGTTCGCAACCCATCCATGGCTAGAGTCAATTTACCACTTGTTGCAGTATTATTTGGGATGAATGTGCAACAAGTATCTCCAAATATTGAACAAACACCTCCTTTTTCTGCCAAAAGCATATCTACCGCTATTCTGTTCTGGAAAGACATGAGTGAGGTCGCTTTCAATTGTTGGTGCACGGCTTCGAAACCTTCGTGTGTCAAATTGCCTAACCTCTGCACGTTGTAATGTATATAATTTATTCGGTCCACGTTTTTATTTATAGTACACCACCAACAGATTGACGACTCAAAACCTGCTGCTACTTGGTCTACCAGTTTATATTCATCTGGAACACCGCGAGGTACACCTATAGCATCAATATAGGTTGGATCATGCTCAGACAGGCCTATAACGGTCCGTTTACGTCTATTCACAGTTCCCTGTGAAACTGGCTCGGGCATATTCACTTCTACCAACAACTGATCTGCTGACATAGGGAAAATTTGCACTGGTAGAATGAGAGAAACCACTGCACAGAGACCTAAAATGTTAGTAGACATAGACATATCGTATATTATGGCTCCTCCACACCACCACCATATGTCAGCTCGGGTGACTGCTTTGAAATTAGATGGGGCGGTTATGTTCACTAAGCAATATGTCCACGGGACAGATCCCATCTTTTTTCTTGTTCCATTGTACTTAATGCCTGTGAAATTATTTTTAGCTACCGTTTTATCAAAGATAGGTTTAGCTTTAGTGGTGTGCACACGGGGATAAACTCTATCCCAGCGTGCACAGCTGTTGGTCGGGTTACTATTATTCATTACGTCAATGGTGCAGTTTATTGACAGGGATGCTGGTACAACCTTTAATAGGGGTCTGGGACCCAAACATACTACACAGCTGCGGTTAAGCGGTCGGGCTGCTTGTTCTACCATTAAAAGCCAGTTGTTAGTTTCTCCAGAGACTCCAGTGGTGCCTCTGTACCAGTCATCCGCGTTTTTTGGTTTGGAAGAGATTGTGATTTTAAACCCTGGGTTTGATGCTGTTTGACGCCTTACTCGATTATGGGTGTTGTGACTATTGTTGGTTTGCAATGTTGGCTCCAGAACCAGGAACCATATTGAGGTCACAATAAGCAAGGATACAATGCTGAGCCACACTAGGAGTCTCTGTTCTCCATACATAGTGAAGGCTAGATATAAATGGTCACGGGTCAGTTACCTACAGGAACCACTAGGGTGGATCTAGCTCGTTGGAGCTTTCCACGATGATTTCTTCACTAGCTCACAGTACCAGACTTTCGTCTGTGCCCCAGGACCCAGCAGGCTTCCCCCGTCTGGTGTCCCGTAAGCTGTCCTGTGAGTACTCTAGACTGTTTCACTAGATGATCCCTTAACTGCCTCTGTGACCAGTTTACAATGTGACAAGTGTATCCAGGTAGCTCGTTCACTTATCTTTACTGCTGTTGGCGTGGTCAGAAACACTTGGAATGGGCCGTCCCATCGCGGGCTGTTCCACCTGACTCTATGTATTGTCTTTACCAACACCCAGTCTCCAATTCGAATCCTAGTATTAGGGGACGACATAGGAGTATTAGGTATTTGGTTCTGTGTTTGTACGTCATTAGTTTTCAACAGTTTTCTCATATAATCTGCTAATGTGTGTTCTTCGTCAGATTTCAGATCTGAGTTAAAGTGTGTGCCATGTACTATTTCAAACGGTGTTAGTCCTTTATTTCCTCTGGTAACTCTCATCCACATTTTAACTAGTGACACACAATCATTCCACGGTCTGCCAGTCTCTGCCATTGTTTTTCGCAATCTTGTTTTAATAGTTCCATTTGTTCTTTCTACTAAGCCTGCACTCTGTGGGTGGTATGCACAGTGATTTTTTAATGTTATGCCTAACGTCTCTCCTGCTTTGGCTATGACGTCATTTACAAAATGAGTACCATTATCTGATCTGATAATTCTTGGTATGCCGTAGGTTGGAAAATAATGGTTACATAGTTTTGTTGCTACAGTTATTGCGTCATTTTTTTTGTTGGATAAATTTCCACCCAATTAGAGTAGACATCAATTATAACTAATGCATATTTTCCTTCTTTAGAGTTGCTTAGCTCTATAAAATCCATATGTATAGTGTGAAATGGATGTGGTGGGTGTGGGAACTGTCCTCTTTTTGGTCTACACTGTCCCTGTGAGTTGTTTTTTAAACATATCATACATTTAGATACGAACATTTTTGCTGAATTTTCGAAATTTACAGTATAGTAGTTTCTATTTACTAGTGTTACCATCCCTCCTGTTGAGACATGGGTCTTCCCATGACTCACTAAACACGCCGCCTGGTGCAATGCTTTAGGTAGGATGGGTTTATTGTCAACACAGTAGATATCATTTACTAATGTTGCTCCTTTTTTATGCCAAGTTTTTGTTCATTTACAGGTGCCTGTTTTTGATAGTCCTTCAGGATTTCGTCATCAATCTCTGTGACTTGTGATGCTAATACATTAACATCCGTCGTAGTTTTAGATAGGGCTGCTGCTTTAGCTGCTAGGTCTGCTAAGTTATTTCCTTTTGTTACTTCTGAGTCGTCATTTTGATGTGCACGACATTTACATAAGGATAGCGATGTTGGTAGTTTAACAGCTTCTAGTAGCTCCATCATCTTGGCGCTATGTGTTAATGGTGTGCCGTTTGCTGAGGTCATGCCTCTCTTTGCCCATACACGGGCATAGTGGTGTACCGAGTCAAACACATACTGGCTATCTGTCCATATGCACACTGCTTTTCCTGCCATTAGCTTACATGCTTGTGTCACTGCATGTAGTTCTGCTGTTTGTGCAGAAAATGAGGGTGGCAGTGCACCAGATTCCAGTGTGCATATGGAAGATGTTATAGCATAGCCTACTTTATTTCGTCCGGTATTATCTTTGCACGCAGAGCCATCTACAAAAACATGTGTTTGCTCTGGTTTTGGCGTACTGGAAATATCAGTACGAGGTTTCGTCTCTTCTTCCACTTTAGCTTTGCAATCATGCGGTTTTCCGTCAGCAGCTGTGGCTAAGAGGCACGGAAGCGAAACCTTTGAATGTTGAGAGAACGATATGTGTTGTTGTGACATGAGTGTTGCTATTAATCCTAATAGTCTTGTGTTTGTCACAAATGGCAGTGGAGTCTGTAACAGAATGAGTGGTATATTACAGGTGGGCATTATTTTTAATGGGTGAGTGAGCACAACTTCTGCACTCTGTTCCACCGCCTCAGCAGCTGCCATTACTAGCTGTACACACGATGGTTGACCACTGGCTACTGGATCTAATCTCTTAGAATAGAACGCTAAAGTTTTGTGTCTATCACCATGCTTCTGGGTCAGTGCTGCACTCATAAACCCTGAATTAGATGTGACCATTAAACAGAATGGGGCATCATAATCGGGCGTGTGTAGCATGGCCTGTGTTTGCAAAGCATCCTTTAGTGCAGTGAATGCTTGCTCCTGTTCTGGTGTCCATTCTATTCGGTCTTTCATTGCCATCTCTTTTCCGTGTATTGCATTTTGTAGCGGCTGCACTAATGTTGCAAAACCTGAAATCCATGTTCTGCAGTAGTTACATAGTCCTAGAAAGGACATCATTTGTCTTTTTGTTTCAGGTCTTGGTGTTTGAGCTATGGCTAGCTGTCTTTTGTTATCTAGTCTTCGTCCTCCAGGGGTGAGGATATGACCTAGATACTTCACGCGCTGAGTACAAAGCTGTACTTTCCCTGTGTCACCTTGTGGCCTTCACGTTGCAAGTGTTTCAGCACTGTTATTGTGTTACTCATGCAGGAGGCCTTGTCATGTCCAGTTACTAATATGTCATCAACATAAAGCAAATATTTACCATTATCTAGTGCTGGACATTTTTGCATTGAGTTTTCTAGTGCTTGTGAGTAGATTGTTGGACTATTAGTGAAGCCCTGTGGCAGTCTGGTATAAGTATAGGTTTTGTTTCCATACTTAAATGCAAATAGGCCTTGTGAGTCTTTATGTATGGGTATTGAGAAAAAGGCGTTTGATAAGTCTATAACCGAGAACCATTGTTCTTTCGCAGTTATATTATTGAGCAAAGTATGTGGATTTGCTACTTCAACTGGGTCATGTTTTACCATGTCATTTACTTTTCTCAGGTCTCTCCAACCTGATGTCGCTTTTCTTACAGGGAAAATTGGAGTTAAGCATTTAGGAGCGGTTGTTTCAACTAAAATCCCTGCTTTTAGCATGTCTGTTATCACTGGTTTAATGCCTTCTTCTGCTTCTTTTGCTATGGGATATTGTCATACTCGTGGATAATTTTGATGCCTTAACTCTATTTCTAATGGTGGATAGTCTTTAATTAGGCCTACATTGGTGGGTCCCTGTGACCACAGGCTTGTGGGGACCCCCTCCAGAAGTTTTTGGTCTTTTTCTGATAGGGTAAGTATGTAGCTGTCCTCTGGTCACTCTGCATCAAGGTGGGTGGCTGGCGTCGCTGTTGTATAAGAGGTAAGGAGGAACCGTCGTACCGTCGTTCATTTCTCCATCTGCGGTTGGATAGACAGCTATACGCAGTGCCGCCATGACATCTCGGCCTAATAGGTTTACAGGGCAACTTGGGTCGATTAGAATCGGCTTTTTGGTTTGATTTCCTGATTCTGTGTCTGTTATAACTACAGGTTTTGTAAATCTTAACGGTGTAACATGTCCAGAGGCTGATTTTACCCAAACCGTCTTAGAGGACGTCTGGCAATTTGGAAACGGTATTGTCAGCACAGTTGAGCAAGCACCGGTGTCACACAGACAGTCATATTCTCGTCCATTAAAGCTTGTTCTTCTAGTTGGAGCCGACTTATTTTGCTGTGATTTTAGCAGTACTTCTATATTTATGTGGACTTTGTCATTTTCAGAGGGCTCATTTTTCTCTAGTAGCATGTCTGTGTCTACTGATTGTCCTGTTTGCGTATGATCGACTTCTGTTTCTTTGACTAGTCATGCATCATATCACGAGGTGTCTGATTTCTTCTACCACCCCTGCCTCTGCCCCTGCCTCTACCTCTGTATGCTTTGCCATGATAAGCAACTGTAACTGTTCCTGCTGCTTCATCTACTGTGAAGGTCGCGCGCTTGTTTTTGTCCTTGATAACGCTATCTGCGTGCATTGCTTGCTCTACCGCTTGAGCTACGGATCCAGTGGTTTTGTGGACCCATGTTTTGTCTATTCTTGACCTGATTTCAGGCCTTAGACCCCGTAAGAAATGCATTTTTAGCTGCTGTTGGTAGGGGCTATTTGCGTCGCTATTGGGTTGAATGCCGGAGTTAGCCTGGAACACTACTTCCAGTCTATATCTATAATCTGCAGGGCTTTCATCCTCCTTTTGTTGTGTTTCACCTATTTTTGTATAATCAATAATATATAATATATATTATAAATGACTAAATGATTATATATTTATATTATATATATATATATATATATATATATTATATTATATTTATGATTATAAATATATATATAATATAATAATAAAGTTTTGCTTTTCTCTCTCCCTCTTTATCTTTTTTCTTTTGCTCTAATTCACCCCTCCTTAATTTAGAGAGGAGTTTTTTACGCTCACCCTCAATCCTCGGTGAGTCAGCCTTGTGTGTGTGTGTGTGTGTGTGTGAGGCTGCAGCTGCACCTCCTTCCTCTCTCACTCCTACATTCTTTCTGCAACCTTGAGTTTCATCGTCTGGTTTTACGCCTACGCTCAATGCAGCGAGTTTCTGTTGAGCTTTGTGTAGTTTTTTCTGCTCTCTTTTATTCCTTTCTCTATCCCTACGCTGACTTTCTTTTAGCCATTCATCACTTAGCTGGTACTCTTATCTTCTTTTCCTTTTTCTTTCCTGAACTCCCACTTATCTCCGTCTTTAGGTTAACTTGCAGTCCTAGGAGTTCGCGCGTTTGAAGCTTTCCCTCAAAACCATATCTCTTTTTCCATTTTAATGCAACTTTTCCACTTCCTGGGAGCTTTTGTTCCATCCGTCTACTGTCCTCCGTGTGGTGTGCGCTTTGTTTGCTCCCCATATTTATTTTTGGCTTAAATTTTGACACTGTATTAGAAATACGAGTTCTTCAGCTCTGTCTTCAGTTACTTGTTGGGTTCTAATTTGTATTGGCTGTCCGTCCCTTATGGTTGCGTGATAAACTCGGACGGTGGGGGTTCGTTCGTTATTAAACAAATAGTTTAATCTTAGCTCCACTACTATTTCTCCAATGTACTATTATCAAAGTACTCATGAACTATGACTGTTTTGCAGAAAAGTGTCTCACACATGAAGTGATAAGAGTGAAGTTCCTCTCCCAAGCTTCTACATCGACTAATACGATGCGGGGAAAGCTTACTCAAACCACCGTGCGTACGTAAATTTTCTGCAAATAAAATAACAACAGAGTAGAGAGGGAAATCCTAGTCCCCTTAAATTACTCTTACTCTTTCATTCACTCCTTCTCATTCACACTTTAGGGTCCATACGTTCACCCTCTCCGAATCACTAACTGGATTCCTGGGAGATCAGTACTTTGATCTCTCCTTTGGCCAAATGACTTTCTGTTTCGGTCAAAAGTCTTAAAACCAATCACGCGTTTTGTGTGTCTGATACTCACCTCTGGGCTCTCTGTAGTTCGGATGATTGACCAGGGACACCCGGAGATCCGGTTTTAACCCTGGCCCGGATCCGAATTCACGGTCCGGGGCTTATCATTCACCTGGTGACTGGCCGTCGACGGTCTGCAGGTCGGAGAGCCCCTCGTCAGGTTCCCTGATCAACCATCCGGCTCGAAGGACCAAGAATTATGTGAGGAGTTTACCAACTTGCTCGACACCTGTGAGAGACCAGAACAAATGAGAGTCAGACACGAGGGCCCTACTTTGTACAAAGGGCATCCCGCTACTGCAACATCTAAGCTACAGAGAGCAGAGAGGCGCAGAGCAGTTCCTTGTTCCTTTATTTATATACAGTAGTAGCGGTTATATGACACGTGACTGAAACAGGGGCAGTCCCTGTTTCAGTAAACTTAACAAAATACTAAATACATTAGTCATTGTGGGAGTGGTGAGAACATGTGGAATCCCTTTAACCTTCTAACACTTTTCTCAGTACTTTTTGCTGGAATTACAGACTTAAATTTGTTGTACAGCATATAAGAGTATTGTCATAGATGTTTTACTTTGCCTTCACATCAGTCATAAACAGGAAGCAAACAAAACCACAACAAATAAAAACAACATGGCAAGACATGAAAGAGGAATGCCATTTTTATTTAACAATGTGCTCTTGACAGTTACTGTCTGTATGTTTACTATATGAGGCTTCAACAAAAACAGCCGTGAGTAGCCATTTGAAATGGTACTGATCAAACAGGTATTGTTTTGTTGAATGATGAACTTTTTTCTTAATAACAATTGCATAAGACATGCACATGAAGAAAGAAAAGAAAAGGGATGTTCACCTTTGAGAGCAGACTTTTCTGACATATCATAATGATTAAACTTAAACAGTCCTCTGGACAGAACATCGTTTGGAAACAAAATGTAAAACTCAGTGTGCTGACAAATATTACAGCAAAATCATTAACAATAATAAAATAACAAAACCAAAGCAAAAGAATGACGATGAAAGATGAACGATTTTTTTTTCAGTTTAAAGTGTAATAAAGCAATCAGTCATCAGATTATGCATCTGATTTTATCTCCTCTCCTTGTGGAACATTTTTTTCTTAGTTGTAATACATGAATGAAGAAATAAATAATTATGCAAATCTGTAGAGTACAAATACACTCCTCCTGACTTTTCGTTTATCACAGTTCTTTGATGACAAAATGCTCTGAGTGCAAGTCTGTCCCCATATTGTTTGATATATTGTCCTAAGTCCTCATCTGTCATAACATCTATGACGTCGATGTGTAGACGTACTACGACTACTACTACTACTACTTCTACTGTTGCTACTACTACTACTGCTACTACTGCTGCTGCTACTACTACTACTGCTGCTGCTGCTGCTACTACTACTGCTGCTGCTACTACTACTGCTGCTGCTACTACAACTACTACTACTGCTGCTACTACTGCTACTGCTGCTGCTACTACTACTACTACTACTACGACTACAACTACTACTGCTACTACTACTGCTGCTGCTACTACTACTACTATGACTACTACTCCTACTGCTACTACTACTGCTGCTGCTAGTGCTGCTACTACTACTCCTACTGCTGCTACTACTACTGCTGCTATTACTACTGCTGCTGCTACTACAACTACTACTACTATTATTGCTCCTACTGCTGCTGCTGCTACTAGTCAGTCACTCACTCAGTCACTCACTCACGCACAGGTAGGCAGGCCTTGGAGGCGGGGCCAGAACCAAGATTAAAGCAACGGAAAATATGATGGTGATTCTAAATTCCAAAACATCTCAAAACAAGTACTTCATCCGCAATCATTCATTTTGTCAAATAACTTTTAACGTATGTTGTTGATGGTGTGGTCCATGCTACTGAAAATAATAAGAAAAAGAATCATAATAATCTAAAACAGAGAGAGAGAGACAGACAGACAGACAGACACACAGAAGTGGCTGCACACATCGCTAGGGACCAGGCCTTCCATCTTCCTTCCATCCTTCATCTCACACCCAGAAGCGTGCACTACTGCCTGGGCAAACATTGGCTCCAGGGACCCCCTAACACCTACCGGAGCTCGACCACCCAGCCTGGGTACACCACACATCATGGTCACCCCAGAGCCAAAACTTGTTGTTTTCCTTTGATCTTTTAGAATGTAGAATTTGGAATGCAAAATGTAGAATTTGGAATTTAGAATTTGGCTTTAGAAGTCAGAATTTAGAATTCGGAATCCAGAACTTAGAACGGGAATCTGATGACATCATGGTTCTTCTTGTTTGTGTCCCTGCCTTGGGTACACCACACATCGTGGTCACCCCAGGGCCTAAACTTGTTGTTTTCCTTTGATCTTTTAGAATGTAGAATTTGAAATGTGGAATGTAGAATGTAGAATTTAGAAATCGGAATGTAGAACCGGAATCTGATGACATCATGGTTCTTTTCCTTTGGTCTTGGCTGTGGCACCGCCTTGGGTACACCACACATTGTGGTGACCCCGCAGACAAAATGTGTTATTTTGATCAAATCGTTTGGAATTTAGAAACGGAATCTGATGACATCATGGTTTCTTTGCTCTTGTCTTGGCTGTGGTCCTGTCTCTGGTACACCAGAAATCAGGGTTCCCCGGAGCGAAAATTTTTTCTTTTGCTTCGATCTTTTAGAATGTAGAATTTGGAATGTGGAATGTAGAATGTAGTATTTGGAATTTGGAATTTAGAACCGGAATCTGATGACATCATGGTTCTTTTGTTCTGGTCTTTGCTGTGGTACCGCGTTGGGTACACATAAGACTGTGGTGACCCCGCAGACAAAATGTGTTATTGTGCTGAAAACTTTTAGAATGTAGCATTTGGAATTTGGAACTTAGAACCGGAATTCGGAATTTAGAACCGGAATCTGATGACATCATGGTTCTTTTGGTCTGGTCTTGGCTGTGGTCCTGTCTCTGGTACACCACACAATCATGGTCACCCCAGAGCCAAAACAAGTACTTTTTCTCTGATCTTTTAGAATGTAGAATTTGGAATGTTGAATGTAGATTGTAGACTTTGGAATTCGGAATTTAGAACTTAGAACTGGAATTCAGAATTTAGCACCAGAATCTGATGACATCATGGTTCTTTTGCTCTGGTTTTGGCTGTGGCACTGCCTTGGGTACACCACACATCATGGTCACCCCAGAGCCAAAACAAGTACTTTTGCTCTGATCTTTTAGAATGTAGAATTTGGACTGTGGAATGTAGAATTTGGAATTCGGAATTTAGAACCGGAATCTGATGACATTATGGTTCTTTTCCCCTGGTCTTGGCTGTGGCACCACCTTGGGTACACCACACATTGTGGTGAGCCCACACACAAAATGTGTTATTTTGCTCTTATCTTTTAGAATGTACAATTTGGAATGTGGAATGTAGAATTTGGAATTTAGAACTGGAATTCGGAATTTAGAGCCGGAATCTGATGACATCATGGTTCTTTTGTTCTGGTCTTGGCTGTGGTCCTGTCTCTGGTACACCACACATTGTGGTGAGCCTGCAGGCAAAATGTGTTATTTTGCTCTGATCTTTTAGAACGTAGAATTTGGAATGTGGAATGTAGAATTTGGAATTCGGAATTTAGAACTTAGAACCAGAATTCGGAATTTAGAACCGGAATCTGATTACATCATGGTTCTTTTCCTCTGATCTTGGCTGTGGCACCGCCTTGGGTACACCACACACTGTGGTGAGACAAAATGTGGTATTTTGCGCTGATCTTTTAGAATGTAGAATTTGGAATGTGGAATGTAGAATTTGGATTTCAGATATTAGAACTTAGAACTGGAATTCGGAATTTAGAACCGGAATCTGATGACATCATGGTTCTTTTGGTCTGGTCTTGGCTGTGGTTCTGTCTCTGGTACACCACACATCAGGCTTCTCCAGAGCCAAAACTATTACTTTTGCTTTGATCTTTTAGAATGTAGAATTTGGAATGTGGAATGTAGAATTTGGAATTCGGAATTTAGAACCGGAATCTGATGACATGATGGTTCTTTTCCCCTGGTCTTGGCTGTGGCGCTGCCTTGGGTACACCACACATTGTGGTGAGGCCGCACACAAAATGTGTTATTTTGCTCTGGTCTTTTAGAATGTAGAATTTGGAATTCGGAAATTAGAACTTAGAACCGGAATTCAAAATTAAGAACCGGAATCTGATGACATCATGGTTCTTTTGCTGTGGTCTTGGCTGTGGCACTGCCTTGGGTACACGACACATTGTGGTGAGCCCGCAGACAAAATGTGTTATTTTGCTCTGATCTTTTAGAATGTATAATTTGGAATGTGGAATGTAGAATTTGGAATTCGGAAATTAGAACTTAGAACCGGAATTCAGAATTTAGAACCGGAATCTGATGACATCATGGTTCTTTTGTTCTGGTCTTGGCTGTGGTCCTGTCTCTGGTACACCACACATTGTGGTGAGCCCGCAGACAAAATGTGTTATTTTGCTCTGATCTTTTAGAATGTAGAATTTGGAATGTGGAATGTAGCATTTGGAATTTAGAACTGGAAATCGGAATTTAGAACCGGAATCTGATGACATCATGGTTCTTTTATTCTGGTCTTGGCTGTGGCACCGCCTTGGGTACACCACACATTGTGGTGAGCCCGCACACAAAATGTGTTATTTTGCTCTAAACTTTTAGAATGTAGAATTTGGAATTTGGAATGTAAAATTTGGAATTTGGAATTCAGAACTTAGAACTGGAATTCGGAATTTAGAACCGGAATCTGATGACATTATGGTTCTTTTCCTCTGGTCTTGGCTGTGGCACCGCCTTGGGTACACCACACATTGTGGTGAGCCCGCACACAAAATGTGTTATTTTGCTCTTATCTTTTAGAATGTAGAATTTGGAATTTGGAATTCAGAACTTAGAACTGGAATTCGGAATTTAGAACCGGAATCTGATGACATTATGGTTCTTTTCCTCTGGTCTTGGCTGTGGCACCGCCTTGGGTACACCACACATTGTGGTGAGCCTGCAGACAAAATGTGTTATTTTGCTCTGATCTTTTAGAATGTAGAATTTGGAATGTGGAATGTAGATTTTGGAATTTAGAACTGGAATTCGGAATTTAGAACCGGAATCTGATGACATCATGGTTCTTTTGCTGTGGTCTTGGCTGTGGCACCGCCTTGGGTACACCACACATTGTGGTGACCCCACAGGCAAAATGTGTTATTTTGCTCTGATCTTTTAGAATGTAGAATTTGGAATGTGGAATGTAGAATTTGTAATTTGTAATTTAGAACTTAGAACTGGAATTCAGAATTTAGAACTGGAATCTGATGACATTATAGTTCTTTTCGTCTGGTCTTGGCTGTGGCACCGCCTTGGGTACACCACACATTGTGGTGAGCCCGTACACAAAATGTGTTATTTTGCTCTGACCTTTTAGAATGTAGAATTCGGAATTTAGAACCGGAATCTGATGACATTATGGTTCTTTTCCTCTGGTCTTGGCTGTGGCACCGCCTTGGGTACACCACACATGTGGAATGTAGAATTTGGAATTCAGATATTAGAAGTTAGAACTGGAATTCGGAATTTAGAACCGGAATCTGATGACATCATGGTTCTTTTGGTCTGGTCTTGGCTGTGGTTCTGTCTCTGGTACACCACACATCAGGCTTCCCCAGAGCCAAAACTATTACTTTTGCTCTGATCTTTTAGAATGTAGAATTTGGAATGTGGAATGTAGAATTTGGAATTCGGAATATGGAATGTAGAATGTAGAATTTGGAATTTAGAACGTAGAACCGGAATATGGAATTTAGAACCGGAATCTGATGACATCATGGTTCTTTTGCTCTGGTTTTGGCTGTGGCACTGCCTTGGGTACACCACACATCATGGTCACCCCGGAGCCAAAACAAGTACTTTTGCTCTGATCTTTTAGAATGTAGAATTTGGAATGTGGAATGTAGAATTTGGAATTCGGAATTTAGAACCGGAATCTGATGACATTATGGTTCTTTTCCCCTGGTCTTGGCTGTGGCACCACCTTGGGTACACCACACATTGTGGTGAGCCCACACACAAAATGTGTTATTTTGCTCTTATCTTTTAGAATGTACAATTTGGAATGTGGAATGTAGAATTTGGAATTTAGAACTGGAATTCGGAATTTAGAGCCGGAATCTGATGACATCATGGTTCTTTTGTTCTGGTCTTGGCTGTGGTCCTGTCTCTGGTACACCACACATTGTGGTGAGCCTGCAGACAAAATGTGTTATTTTGCTCTGATCTTTTAGAATGTAGAATTTGGAATGTGGAATGTAGAATTTGGAATTTGTAATTTAGAACTTAGAACCAGAATTCGGAATTTAGAACCAGAATCTGATGACATCATGGTTCTTTTCCTCTGGTCTTGGCTGTGGCACCGCCTTGGGTACACCACACATTGTGGTGAGCCCGCACACAAAATGTGTTATTTTGCTCAAATCTTTTAGAATGTAGAATTTGGAATTCGGAAATTAGAACTTAGAACTGGAATTCGGAATTTAGAACCGGAATCTGATGACATTATGGTTCTTTTCCCCTGGTCTTGGCTGTGGCACCGCCTTGGGTACACCACACATTGTGGTGAGCCCGCAGACAAAATGTGTTATTTTGCTCTGATCTTTTAGAATGTAGAATTTGGAATGTGGAATGTAGAATTTGGAATTTAGAACTGGAATTCGGAATTTAGAACTGGAATCTGATGACATCATGGTTCTTTTGCTGTGGTCTTGGCTGTGGCACCGCCTTGGGTACACCACACATTGTGGTGACCCCACAGGCAAAATGTGTTATTTTGCTCTGATCTTTTAGAATGTAGAATTTGGAATGTGGAATGTAGAATTTGGAATCCGGAAATTAGAACTTAGAACCGGAATTTGGAATTTAGAACCGGAATCTGATGACATCATGGTTCTTTTGCTGTGGTCTTGGCTGTGGCACCGCCTTGGGTACACCACACATTGTGGTGAGCCCGCACACAAAATGTGTTATTTTGCTCTGATCTTTTAGAATGTAGAATTTGGAATGTGGAATGTAGAATTTGGAATTTGTAATTTAGAACTTAGAACTGGAATTCAGAATTTAGAACCGGAATCTGATGACATTATAGTTCTTTTCGTCTGGTCTTGGCTGTGGCACCGCCTTGGGTACACCACACATTGTGGTGAGCCCGTACACAAAATGTGTTATTTTGCTCTGACCTTTTAGAATGTAGAATTCGGAATTTAGAACCGGAATCTGATGACATTATGGTTCTTTTCCTCTGGTCTTGGCTGTGGCACCGCCTTGGGTACACCACACATGTGGAATGTAGAATTTGGAATTTAGATATTAGAAGTTAGAACTGGAATTCGGAATTTAGAACCGGAATCTGATGACATCATGGTTCTGTTGGTCTGGTCTTGGCTGTGGTTCTGTCTCTGGTACACCACACATCAGGCTTCCCCAGAGCCAAAACTATTACTTTTGCTTTGATCTTTTAGAATGTAGAATTTGGAATGTGGAATGTAGAATGTAGAATTTGGAATTTAGAACGTAGAACCGGAATTTGGAATTTAGAACCGGAATCTGATGACATCATGGTTCTTTTGCTCTGGTTTTGGCTGTGGCACTGCCTTGGGTACACCACACATCATGGTCACCCCAGAGCCATAACAAGTACTTTTGCTCTGATCTTTTAGAATGCAGAATTTGGAATGTGGAATGTAGAATTTGGAATCCGGAAATTAGAACTTAGAACCGGAATTTGGAATTTAGAACCGGAATCTGATGACATCATGGTTCTTTTGCTGTGGTCTTGGCTGTGGTCCTGTCTCTGGTACACCACACATTGTGGTGAGCCCGCAGACAAAATGTGTTATTTTGCTCAAATCTTTTAGAATGTAGAATTTGGAATGTGGAATGTAGAATTTGGAACTTGGAATTTAGAACTTAGAACTAGAGTTCGGAATTTAGAACCGGAATCTGATGACATTATGGTTCTTTTCCTCTGGTCTTGGCTGTGGCACCGCCTTGGGTACACCACACATTGTGGTGAGCCCGCACACAAAATGTGTTATTTTGCTCTGATGTTTTAGAATTTAGAATTTGGAATGTGGAATGTAGATTTTGGAATTCGGAAATTAGAACTTAGAACCGGAATTCGGAATTTAGAACTGGAATCTGATGACATCATGGTTTTTTTGCTGTGGTCTTGGCTGTGGCATTGCCTTGGGTACACCACACATTGTGGTGAGCCCGCACACAAAATGTGTTCTTTTGCTCTGATGTTTTAGAATGTAGAATTTGGAATGTGGAATGTAGAATTTGGAATTCTGAATTTAGAACCGGAATCTGATGACATCATGGTTCTCTTTTTCTGGTCTTGGCTGTGGCACCGCCTTGGGTACACCACACATTGTGGTGAGCCCACAGACAAAATGTGTTCTTTTGATCTGATCTTTTAGAATGTAGAATTTGGAATGTGGAATGTAGAATTTGGAATTTAGAACTTAGAACTAGAATTCAGAATTTAGAACCGGAATATGATGACATTATGGTTCTTTTCGTCTGGTCTTGGCTGTGGCACCGCCTTGGGTACACCACACATTGTGGTGAGCCCGCACACAAAATGTGTTATTTTGATCTGATCTTTTAGAATGTAGAATTTCGAATGTGGAATGTAGAATTTGGAATTTAGAATTGGAATTCAGAATTTAGAACCGGAATCTGATGACATCATGGTTCTTTTGTTCTGGTCTTGGCTGTGGTCCTGTCTCTGGTACACCACACATTGTGGTGACCCCACAGGCAAAATGTGTTATTTTGCTCAAATCTTTTCGAATGTAGAATTTGGAATGTGAAATGTAGAATTTGGAATTTAGAACCGGAATTCGGAATTTAGAGCCGGAATCTGATGACATCATGGTTACTTTCCTTTGGCCTTGGCTGTGGTACCGCTTTGGGTACAACACACATTATGGTCACCCCACAGGCAAAATGTGTTATTTTGCTTCAATCTTTTCGAATGTAGAATGTAGAATTTAGAATTCAGAATTTAGAACTTAGAACTGGAATTCGGAATTTAGAACCGGAATCTGATGACATCATGGTTCTTTTGCTGTGGTCTTGGCTGTGGTCCTGTCTCTGGTACACCACACATTGTGGTGAGCCCGCAGACAAAATGTGTTATTTTGCTCTGATCTTTTAGAATGTAGAATTTGGAATGTGGAATGTAGAATGTAGAATTTGGAATTTAGAACTGGAATTCGGAATTTAGAACCGGAATCTGATGACATCATGGTTCTTTTGTTCTGGTCTTGGCTGTGGTCCTGTCTCTGGTACACCACACATTGTGGTGAGCCCGCACACAAAATGTGATATTTTACTCTGATCTTTTAGAATGTAGAATTTGGAATGTGGAATTCAGAACTTAGAACTGGAATTCAGAATTTAGAACCGGAATCTGATGACATTATGGTTCTTTTCCTCTGGTCTTGGCTGTGGCACCGCCTTGGGTACACCACACATTGTGTTGAGCCCGCAGACAAAATGTGTTATTTTGCTCTGATCTTTTAGAATGTAGAATTTGGAATGTGGAATGTAGAATTTGGAATTTAGAACTTAGAACTGGAATTCGGAATTTAGAACCGGAATCTGATGACATTATGGTTCTTTTCGTCTGGTCTTGGCTGTGGCACCGCCTTGGGTACACCACACATTGTGGTGAGCCCGCACACAAAATGTGTTATTTTGCTCTGATCTTTTAGAATGTAGAATTTGGAATATGGAATGTAGAATTTGGAATTTAGAACTGGAATTCGGAATTTAGAACTGAAATCTGATGACATCATGGTTCTTTTGCTGTGGTCTTGGCTGTGGCACTGCCTTGGGTACATCACACATTGTGGTGACCCCGCAGGCAAAATGTGTTATTTTGCTCTGATCTTTTAGAATGTAGAATTTGGAATGTGGAATGTAGAATTTGGAATTTAGAACTGGAATTCGGAATTTAGAACCGGAATCTGATGACATCATGGTTCTTTTGTTCTGGTCTTGGCTGTGGTCCTGTCTCTGGTACACCACACATTGTGGTGAGCCCACAGGCAAAATGTATTATTTTGCTCAAAACTTTTAGAATGTAGAATTTGGAATGTGGAATGTAGAATTTGGAATTTGGAATTTAGAACTTAGAACTGGAATTCGGAATTTAGAACCGGAATCTGATGACATCATGGTTCTTTTGTTCTGGTCTTGGCTGTGGTCCTGTCTCTGGTACACCACACATTGTGGTGAGCCCGCACACAAAATGTGTTATTTTGCTCTGATCTTTTAGAATGTAGAATTTGGAATGTGGAATGTAGAATTTGGAATTCAGAAATTAGAACTTAGAACTGGAATTCGGAATTTAGAACCGGAATCTGATGACATCATGGTTCTTTTGCTGTGGTCTTGGCTGTGGTCCTGTCTCTGGTACACCACACATTGTGGTGAGCCCGCAGACAAAATGTGTTATTTTGCTCTGATCTTTTAGAATGTAGAATTTGGAATGTGGAATGTAGAATGTAGAATTTGGAATTTAGAACTGGAATTCGGAATTTAGAACCGGAATCTGATGACATCATGGTTCTTTTGTTCTGGTCTTGGCTGTGGTCCTGTCTCTGGTACACCACACATTGTGGTGAGCCCGCACACAAAATGTGATATTTTACTCTGATCTTTTAGAATGTAGGAATTCAGAACTTAGAACTGGAATTCAGAATTTAGAACCGGAATCTGATGACATTATGGTTCTTTTCCTCTGGTCTTGGCTGTGGCACCGCCTTGGGTACACCACACATTGTGTTGAGCCCGCAGACAAAATGTGTTATTTTGCTCTGATCTTTTAGAATGTAGAATTTGGAATGTGGAATGTGGAATGTAGAATTTGGAATTTAGAACTTAGAACTGGAATTCGGAATTTAGAACCGGAATCTGATGACATCATGGTTCTTTTGTTCTGGTCTTGGCTGTGGTCCTGTCTCTGGTACACCACACATTGTGGTGAGCCACCACACAAAATGTGTTATTTTGCTCTGATCTTTTAGAATGTAGAATTTGGAATGTGGAATGTAGAAGTGGGAATTTGGAATTCAGAACTTAGAACTGGAATTCTGAATTTAGAACCGGAATCTGATGACATCATGGTTCTTTTGTTCTGGTCTTGGCTGTGGTCCTGTCTCTGGTACACCACACATTGTGGTGAGCCCGCAGACAAAATGTGTTATTTTGCTCTGATCTTTTAGAATGTAGAATTTGGAATGTAGAATGTAGAATTTGGAATTTCGAACTGGAATTCGGAATTTAGAACTGGAATTCGGAATTTAGAACTGGAATCTGATGACATTATGGTTCTTTTCCTCTGGTCTTGGCTGTGGCACCGCCTTGGGTACACCACACATTGTGGTGAGCCCGCACACTAAATGTGTTATTTTGCTCTGATCTTTTAGAATGTAGAATTTGGAATGTGCAATGTAGAATGTAGAATTTGGAATTTAGAACTGGAATTCGGAATTTAGAACCGGAATCTGATGACATCATGGTTCTTTTGTTCTGGTCTTGGCTGTGGTCCTGTCTCTGGTACACCACACATTGTGGTGAGCCCGCACACAAAATGTGTTATTTTGCTCTGATCTTTTAGAATGTAGAATTTGGAATGTGGAATGTAGAATTTGGAATTCAGAAATTAGAACTTAGAACCGGAATTCAGAATTTAGAACCGGAATCTGATGACATCATGGTTCTTTTGCTGTGGTCTTGGCTGTGGTCCTGTCTCTGGTACACCACACATTGTGGTGAGCCCGCACACAAAATGTGTTATTTTGCTCTGATCTTTTAGAATGTAGAATTTGGAATGTGGAATTCAGAACTTAGAACTGGAATTCGGAATTTAGAACCGTAATCTGATGACATCATGGTTGTTTTGTTCTGGTCTTGGCTGTGGTCCTGTCTCTGGTACACCACACATTGTGGTGAGCCCGCACACAAAATGTGTTATTTTGCTCTGATCTTTTAGAATGTAGAATTTGGAATGTGGAATGTGGAATGTAGAATTTGGAATTTAGAACTTAGAACTGGAATTCGGAATTTAGAACCGGAATCTGATGACATTATGGTTCTTTTCATCTGGTCTTGGCTGTGGCACCGCCTTGGGTACACCACACATTGTGGTGAGCCCGCACACAAAATGTGTTATTTTGCTCTGATCTTTTAGAATGTAGAATTTGGAATTCGGAATTTAGAACTGGAATTCGGAATTTAGAACCTGAATCTGATGACATTATGGTTCTTTTCCTCTGGTCTTGGCTGTGGCACCGCCTTGGGTACACCACACATTGTGGTGAGCCCGCACACAAAATGTGTTATTTTGCTCTGATCTTTTAGAATGTAGAATTTGGAATGTAGAATTTGGAATTCAGAACTTAGAACTGGAATTCGGAATTTAGAACCGGAATCTGATGACATCATGGTTCTTTTGCTGTGGTCTTGGCTGTGGTCCTGTCTCTGGTACACCACACATTGTGGTGAGCCCGCAGACAAAATGTGTTATTTTGCTCTGATCTTTTAGAATGTAGAATTTGGAATGTGGAATGTAGAATGTAGAATTTGGAATTTAGAACTGGAATTCGGAATTTAGAACCGGAATCTGATGACATCATGGTTCTTTTGTTCTGGTCTTGGCTGTGGTCCTGTCTCTGGTACACCACACATTGTGGTGAGCCCGCACACAAAATGTGATATTTTACTCTGATCTTTTAGAATGTAGAATTTGGAATGTGGAATTCAGAACTTAGAACTGGAATTCAGAATTTAGAACCGGAATCTGATGACATTATGGTTCTTTTCCTCTGGTCTTGGCTGTGGCACCGCCTTGGGTACACCACACATTGTGTTGAGCCCGCAGACAAAATGTGTTATTTTGCTCTGATCTTTTAGAATGTAGAATTTGGAATGTGGAATGTGGAATGTAGAATTTGGAATTTAGAACTTAGAACTGGAATTCGGAATTTAGAACCGGAATCTGATGACATCATGGTTCTTTTGTTCTGGTCTTGGCTGTGGTCCTGTCTCTGGTACACCACACATTGTGGTGAGCCACCACACAAAATGTGTTATTTTGCTCTGATCTTTTAGAATGTAGAATTTGGAATGTGGAATGTAGAACTGGGAATTTGGAATTCAGAACTTAGAACTGGAATTCTGAATTTAGAACCGGAATCTGATGACATCATGGTTCTTTTGTTCTGGTCTTGGCTGTGGTCCTGTCTCTGGTACACCACACATTGTGGTGAGCCCGCAGACAAAATGTGTTATTTTGCTCTGATCTTTTAGAATGGAGAATTTGGAATGTAGAATGTAGAATTTGGAATTTAGAACTGGAATTCGGAATTTAGAACTGAAATCTGATGACATCATGGTTCTTTTGCTGTGGTCTTGGCTGTGGCACTGCCTTGGGTACATCACACATTGTGGTGACCCCGCAGGCAAAATGTGTTATTTTGCTCTGATCTTTTAGAATGTAGAATTTGGAATGTGGAATGTAGAATTTGGAATTTAGAACTGGAATTCGGAATTTAGAACCGGAATCTGATGACATCATGGTTCTTTTGTTCTGGTCTTGGCTGTGGTCCTGTCTCTGGTACACCACACATTGTGGTGAGCCCACAGGCAAAATGTATTATTTTGCTCAAAACTTTTAGAATGTAGAATTTGGAATGTGGAATGTAGAATTTGGAATTTGGAATTTAGAACTTAGAACTGGAATTCGGAATTTAGAACCGGAATCTGATGACATCATGGTTCTTTTCCTCTGGTCTTGGCTGTGGCACCACCTTGGGTACACCACACATTGTGGTGAGCCCGCAGACAAAATGTGTTATTTTGCTCTGATCTTTTAGAATGTAGAATTTGGAATGTGGAATGTAGAATTTGGAATTTAGAACTGGAATTCGGAATTTAGAACCGGAATCTGATGACATCATGGTTCTTTTGTTCTGGTCTTGGCTGTGGTCCTGTCTCTGGTACACCACACATTGTGGTGAGCCCGCACACAAAATGTGTTATTTTGCTCTGATCTTTTAGAATATAGAATTTGGAATGTAGAATTTGGAATTCGGAATTTAGAACTGGAATTCGGAATTTAGAACCGGAATCTGATGACATTATAGTTCTTTTCGTCTGGTCTTGGCTGTGGCACCGCCTTGGGTACACCACACATTGTGGTGAGCCCGTACACAAAATGTGTTATTTTGCTCTGACCTTTTAGAATGTAGAATTCGGAATTTAGAACCGGAATCTGATGACATTATGGTTCTTTTCCTCTGGTCTTGGCTGTGGCACCGCCTTGGGTACACCACACATGTGGAATGTAGAATTTGGAATTTAGATATTAGAAGTTAGAACTGGAATTCGGAATTTAGAACCGGAATCTGATGACATCATGGTTCTGTTGGTCTGGTCTTGGCTGTGGTTCTGTCTCTGGTACACCACACATCAGGCTTCCCCAGAGCCAAAACTATTACTTTTGCTTTGATCTTTTAGAATGTAGAATTTGGAATGTGGAATGTAGAATGTAGAATTTGGAATTTAGAACGTAGAACCGGAATTTGGAATTTAGAACCGGAATCTGATGACATCATGGTTCTTTTGCTCTGGTTTTGGCTGTGGCACTGCCTTGGGTACACCACACATCATGGTCACCCCAGAGCCATAACAAGTACTTTTGCTCTGATCTTTTAGAATGCAGAATTTGGAATGTGGAATGTAGAATTTGGAATCCGGAAATTAGAACTTAGAACCGGAATTTGGAATTTAGAACCGGAATCTGATGACATCATGGTTCTTTTGCTGTGGTCTTGGCTGTGGTCCTGTCTCTGGTACACCACACATTGTGGTGAGCCCGCAGACAAAATGTGTTATTTTGCTCAAATCTTTTAGAATGTAGAATTTGGAATGTGGAATGTAGAATTTGGAACTTGGAATTTAGAACTTAGAACTAGAGTTCGGAATTTAGAACCGGAATCTGATGACATTATGGTTCTTTTCCTCTGGTCTTGGCTGTGGCACCGCCTTGGGTACACCACACATTGTGGTGAGCCCGCACACAAAATGTGTTATTTTGCTCTGATGTTTTAGAATTTAGAATTTGGAATGTGGAATGTAGATTTTGGAATTCGGAAATTAGAACTTAGAACCGGAATTCGGAATTTAGAACTGGAATCTGATGACATCATGGTTTTTTTGCTGTGGTCTTGGCTGTGGCATTGCCTTGGGTACACCACACATTGTGGTGAGCCCGCACACAAAATGTGTTCTTTTGCTCTGATGTTTTAGAATGTAGAATTTGGAATGTGGAATGTAGAATTTGGAATTCTGAATTTAGAACCGGAATCTGATGACATCATGGTTCTCTTTTTCTGGTCTTGGCTGTGGCACCGCCTTGGGTACACCACACATTGTGGTGAGCCCACAGACAAAATGTGTTCTTTTGATCTGATCTTTTAGAATGTAGAATTTGGAATGTGGAATGTAGAATTTGGAATTTGGAATTTAGAACTTAGAACTAGAATTCAGAATTTAGAACCGGAATATGATGACATTATGGTTCTTTTCGTCTGGTCTTGGCTGTGGCACCGCCTTGGGTACACCACACATTGTGGTGAGCCCGCACACAAAATGTGTTATTTTGATCTGATCTTTTAGAATGTAGAATTTCGAATGTGGAATGTAGAATTTGGAATTTAGAATTGGAATTCAGAATTTAGAACCGGAATCTGATGACATCATGGTTCTTTTGTTCTGGTCTTGGCTGTGGTCCTGTCTCTGGTACACCACACATTGTGGTGACCCCACAGGCAAAATGTGTTATTTTGCTCAAATCTTTTCGAATGTAGAATTTGGAATGTGAAATGTAGAATTTGGAATTTAGAACCGGAATTCGGAATTTAGAGCCGGAATCTGATGACATCATGGTTACTTTCCTTTGGCCTTGGCTGTGGTACCGCTTTGGGTACAACACACATTATGGTCACCCCACAGGCAAAATGTGTTATTTTGCTTCAATCTTTTCGAATGTAGAATGTAGAATTTAGAATTCAGAATTTAGAACTTAGAACTGGAATTCGGAATTTAGAACCGGAATCTGATGACATCATGGTTCTTTTGCTGTGGTCTTGGCTGTGGTCCTGTCTCTGGTACACCACACATTGTGGTGAGCCCGCAGACAAAATGTGTTATTTTGCTCTGATCTTTTAGAATGTAGAATTTGGAATGTGGAATGTAGAATGTAGAATTTGGAATTTAGAACTGGAATTCGGAATTTAGAACCGGAATCTGATGACATCATGGTTCTTTTGTTCTGGTCTTGGCTGTGGTCCTGTCTCTGGTACACCACACATTGTGGTGAGCCCGCACACAAAATGTGATATTTTACTCTGATCTTTTAGAATGTAGAATTTGGAATGTGGAATTCAGAACTTAGAACTGGAATTCAGAATTTAGAACCGGAATCTGATGACATTATGGTTCTTTTCCTCTGGTCTTGGCTGTGGCACCGCCTTGGGTACACCACACATTGTGTTGAGCCCGCAGACAAAATGTGTTATTTTGCTCTGATCTTTTAGAATGTAGAATTTGGAATGTGGAATGTAGAATTTGGAATTTAGAACTTAGAACTGGAATTCGGAATTTAGAACCGGAATCTGATGACATTATGGTTCTTTTCGTCTGGTCTTGGCTGTGGCACCGCCTTGGGTACACCACACATTGTGGTGAGCCCGCACACAAAATGTGTTATTTTGCTCTGATCTTTTAGAATGTAGAATTTGGAATATGGAATGTAGAATTTGGAATTTAGAACTGGAATTCGGAATTTAGAACTGAAATCTGATGACATCATGGTTCTTTTGCTGTGGTCTTGGCTGTGGCACTGCCTTGGGTACATCACACATTGTGGTGACCCCGCAGGCAAAATGTGTTATTTTGCTCTGATCTTTTAGAATGTAGAATTTGGAATGTGGAATGTAGAATTTGGAATTTAGAACTGGAATTCGGAATTTAGAACCGGAATCTGATGACATCATGGTTCTTTTGTTCTGGTCTTGGCTGTGGTCCTGTCTCTGGTACACCACACATTGTGGTGAGCCCACAGGCAAAATGTATTATTTTGCTCAAAACTTTTAGAATGTAGAATTTGGAATGTGGAATGTAGAATTTGGAATTTGGAATTTAGAACTTAGAACTGGAATTCGGAATTTAGAACCGGAATCTGATGACATCATGGTTCTTTTGTTCTGGTCTTGGCTGTGGTCCTGTCTCTGGTACACCACACATTGTGGTGAGCCCGCACACAAAATGTGTTATTTTGCTCTGATCTTTTAGAATGTAGAATTTGGAATGTGGAATGTAGAATTTGGAATTCAGAAATTAGAACTTAGAACTGGAATTCGGAATTTAGAACCGGAATCTGATGACATCATGGTTCTTTTGCTGTGGTCTTGGCTGTGGTCCTGTCTCTGGTACACCACACATTGTGGTGAGCCCGCAGACAAAATGTGTTATTTTGCTCTGATCTTTTAGAATGTAGAATTTGGAATGTGGAATGTAGAATGTAGAATTTGGAATTTAGAACTGGAATTCGGAATTTAGAACCGGAATCTGATGACATCATGGTTCTTTTGTTCTGGTCTTGGCTGTGGTCCTGTCTCTGGTACACCACACATTGTGGTGAGCCCGCACACAAAATGTGATATTTTACTCTGATCTTTTAGAATGTAGGAATTCAGAACTTAGAACTGGAATTCAGAATTTAGAACCGGAATCTGATGACATTATGGTTCTTTTCCTCTGGTCTTGGCTGTGGCACCGCCTTGGGTACACCACACATTGTGTTGAGCCCGCAGACAAAATGTGTTATTTTGCTCTGATCTTTTAGAATGTAGAATTTGGAATGTGGAATGTGGAATGTAGAATTTGGAATTTAGAACTTAGAACTGGAATTCGGAATTTAGAACCGGAATCTGATGACATCATGGTTCTTTTGTTCTGGTCTTGGCTGTGGTCCTGTCTCTGGTACACCACACATTGTGGTGAGCCACCACACAAAATGTGTTATTTTGCTCTGATCTTTTAGAATGTAGAATTTGGAATGTGGAATGTAGAAGTGGGAATTTGGAATTCAGAACTTAGAACTGGAATTCTGAATTTAGAACCGGAATCTGATGACATCATGGTTCTTTTGTTCTGGTCTTGGCTGTGGTCCTGTCTCTGGTACACCACACATTGTGGTGAGCCCGCAGACAAAATGTGTTAT